>JAWNZC010000179.1:2740000-2932500 GCA_035771165.1 Paragorgia papillata | reverse complement strand
TACTTTCTGTTTGTCCGATTTAAATAAATTTTCTATCGAAATGATCGCTTTAATTTACCGAATCTATCACTATAGGTTTTGTTGGTTATTCGGAAAAACGGACTTGTTTACATGTGTATCAGCAAACCACAGATGTGCGCAAACGCTTAATGCACCCTTGTACTTTATAGAAGACCATATATAGAAGACCTCGTTCGATTTTTGTTTAAATTTTATTACTTGCAAATCGAGAAGTAAAGGTACCTCTAACCGTACAATCAAAATATCTTTCGGAGTCTCGAAAATTTTGTAGTTTTTAACAAACGCTTAATATGTGCACGCTGTTGCCCTGTTTCGTGCATAGGCTACGCCAAGGTTGTAGCGTTGCTATCGGTAGCCTGAGTGAACGCCTAAGCAAACATCTTGTTTCATTTTATTTCATTTTAATCAAATTGCTGCTCTTCACTCTCCTGTCAAAGGTATAATTGCCATTCCTGTATCACTTTATACTCATTTCACCCTATCACTGCCTATATTCTTCCCTTCTCTACTTTCACCACATACAATATCGCCCAATCTTTTAAAATGAACCGGTAGCTCGCCTTGCGGACCTGTTTTTTCTTTTGCTATTTTCTGCGCTCGCTGTCTTCAAGTTCCACTGTTTTATAATAATAATTATAATAACTTTATTTTAATTGTTAAATCCTTTCAGCTACAGAAAGCTCGTATTAATATACCACTTTCATAATGACCACTGCTTTAAATATTCTTTTATGTGCATTAAGCCTTTTTGGCCTCGTTATGAAGTAAAGATTCTTTTGAATTGCAGACACAAACAAACAAACAAACAAACAAACAAACAAACAAACAAACAAACAAACAAACAAACAAACAAACAAACAAGCAAGCTAGCAAGCTAGCAAACAAACAGACAAACAAACAAACAAACGAGGCTAGAAAGGCTGATTAAGATGCACACAAAAGTATATCCAAATTTGTCACTATTATTAAAGTGGTCTATAGGATGAACAATATTTAATATATATATAAGTGAGTTTTGGTTCACGAAATGTTAGAGAGTGCTCAATACCATATACAGATAGAGCAAAATACAAAGTATGAAGTATAGTTTACCTTAAAGTCTTCACTACCAGAGGTTTCACCCTAAACGGGCGAAGACTTTAAGGTAAACTATACTTCATACTTTGTATATATATATATATATATATATAGTATCTATAAAAGGGTAAAAAACACACACTATATAAGTAATTTCTCTTATATACTTCGACAGTGAGTTCCAGTCTTTTGCTCCTGCATACAGTTGGTAGATCTAAAAGTGTTTTGACCCTAAGTTGCTTTTTTAGGAAGGTACTTCGTAATCTAAAAATACCCTTTTAAGTTTAAGTTATTGTCACATTTCCTGGGTACATTTACGTCTCACCTGGTTTAAAATAATTCTCATTTTTGAGCTCGATTTTGAACCTTTTCAACTTGACTCGCATGGATCCACAGTCGTGCCATACAGTCGAACAATAATCCTGAACTGGTAGGATATTCTCCTTGTATATTCGGAGTAGGACATATTTGGGCAAGAATGCGGAGATTTGCTTCAGGAGATGACGTCTAGAGTTCGTTCGTTTACATAGTCTGCTAACATGTCGTTCCCACTCTGCTCGCTATTTTTGGTTAGTCGCGTTCGCAGTCGCTTTCAAGTGTGTTTTCAATAGTCGCGCAACTGCCTAGTGTATTTAATTAAAGCCGGTTTTCCACTAGACGACTTTATTCGCGCGCATTCACTTTCTATTGTTAGAATTGAATAGATTTCTAATTAGTTGCAGTCCAGAACTTGTAAGACAAAAGAAAAAGTCGCTTCGCGCGAAAAACATTGCCTAGTGGAAAACCGCTTTTATGATTTAGCCGTACATGAAAGAATAATGGAATATTAATTAGGATGTCATTGTGTTTTACAAAGTTTTAATGCATGATTCTCGTAATTTTTTATTGGATAGGAACATTATTCAGCATGTCACTGATTTTGTACGGCACCGAAACTGCTCCTGAACCGCGTAATGTAACGTTTAACGACAATGAAAACACAGAGCCAACTACATTGCCAAAACATACAACTACAAAGGAAAACGGCTCACTTCCTACCACTAACGGTAAGAAACATTAAATTAATTATGTAAAGGGAGGTGAGAGACTAGTTGCGGACTTGCAAAATTAGTCTTGGGTACATTATGCTGGCATAATTTTGAGCAATAGAGCGTTTTCATCTGACGTCACGGCGGCCATATTGGTGTACCAAAACAATGAAATGGCGGCCATATTGGTGTACGGTATGGGAATTAGCTCTTTCTTATTCAAATATTTCGTATTATTTCACCACCCCAATGGGGCCACCGATCACGTGAGTGAAAACGCTCTGTATTGTCAGCATAGTAGGCCAAAAACACTTATTAGTTGTTAACTTGTTAGGTCCCAGACCTCCAGTTGTTAGTTATTTGGTCACATAAGGTGTTCCCACTTCAGATGACATAAGGGAGTGGTCATGGGGGCAAAGAAAGTTTTACCCTACTTTATAGGGGGAATGGAAATTTGCTTTGATCCTTGAAAGAGATCCGAAAAGTTTTTAACCCCTATTTTCCTCATTTGCTAACCCCTGTCCTCATGAATAATGACCACTCCCTAACGTGTATTGTAATTAGTGTTTACTGAGTAGCGTTGCTAATTTTTTTCATGTTTGCATGCTTTAACCCAGGGTATACGTATCGCAATTGAATGTATTCTCCAGCATAATTCGCGCATAATTTGTCATAATAATAATAATTATTATTATTATTAACCGAGATCATTCGCGCAGCCTGGTCGTGTGGAGTCGTCCCTTCTGAATGGAAAAAAGCGTGCACTGTACTCATCCATAAAAAAGGGGGAAATGATAACCCAGCTAACTTTCGACCAATAACACTTGAATCAATCCCTCTTAAAGTGTTAACATCGTGCATTCGCAATAAAACCTACCAATTTCTTGCTGAAAACAAGTACATCGAACAAAACATTCAAAAAGGATTCACCCCAAATCTATCTGGTACGCTAGAACATACAGCTCAGATGGCACACATAATAAACAAAGCACGTATAAAACAACGATCTCTCGTCATAACACTATTAGATCTTAAAAATGCATTCGGTGAAGTTCATCATAACCTTATATACGAAGTCCTTAAATACCATCACATACCTGTTCACATCGAAAATCTTTGTCCGTAGTCTCTACACTGATTTCCAAACTTCAATCATCACTGAAGAGTTCAACACACTTTTCATCAGCATTGGTCGTGGTGTACTTCAAGGCGACTGTCTCAGCCCCCTCTTATTTAATATGTCATTTAACACTTTCGTTCAACAACACATCAAATCTGAAAAATACCGTCAACTTGGTTTCTGGAATATTATCGATAATGGACTCCCATTTAATCCAACCCACCGGTTTCAATTTGCGGACGACGCAGCCGTCATTAGCAGTCAAAAAAATAAAAACCAAATTCTTCTTAACCATTTCACAATCTGGTGCCAATGGGCTAATATGATTATACGTGTTGATAAATGTTCAACATTTGGTATAAAAAAGGAATCAACAAAATCTGTCCAATATCTACCAAAGCTCTTCGTCGATCACAATCTTGTACCGCGTGTCGAAAATGGTAAATCTTTCAGTTACTTAGGTCGCTATTTTGATTTCAATATGTCTAACGAAGAACACAAATTAGAACTTTACGATATGATTAACAACATGATGAACGAAATTGATATCTTACCTTTACACCCCAAAAACAAAATTATTTTGTACAATCGCTATTTACTTTCGAAGATTTCCTGGCACTTCACTGTTTCTGATATATCGAAAACCTGGGTCTGCGAACAACTAAACAATACCGCGTCAAAATATATCCGAAAATGGCTTGAGCTGCCTATTTCTGGAACACTCAGCAACGTTCTGCTCCCTCATAATAAATTAGGTTTAAACATCATTATTCCCTCAACCAAATTTATCCAATGTCAAACCGTCTCTCGATGCGCTCTAAAATCTTTGCCAAATGAAGATATCAGAAATCTATGGAAGGACACGAGCAACAACAAAAATGTGCAATACGACACATACAAAAACACTAAAGATGTTTTGAAAGCCGTCAGAAAAGAGCACGAAGACAGGTATCAAAATCACTTCATTTCACAAGGTTCTTAAGGTTCTTTCTTTTCAAATATCATTGAACATTCTACATCCACGTTCAACTCCATATGGTCTTCCGTCCAACGCAACCTCCCCAATAACATCTTCAACTTCACCATTCGATACATCAACAACACACTCCCGACACGCAAAAATTTATCGAAATGGGGAATCTCTCCAACATCTGATTGCTTTTTCTGCTCGACACCTGAAACCTTACTCCACCGTTGTCGCTGGATGCAAAACGTACCTGGAAGAATGTCGATTCACATGGCGCCATGACTCCGTTCTTAATTTCATTGCATACACACTTCAATCCGTACAACATTCCACTCTTTATGTTGACCTCCCTGGCTTCAACAGCCCCTCAGTTCTCACGGGAGATGAGTTGCGTCCTGACTTTCTTTTAACCATTGAAAAAAAATATCTTTACATCCTTGAGCTCACCGTCGGATTTGAGTCCAATCTTCACCGCAACGCCACCCGTAAGAAACACAAATATCTCAATTTAGTTAACGAAAGACAAAGAAACTATGAAAAGGTTAGTTCATAAATCTATCTCTGAGTGCACTTGGAATTTTCGGACAGTCATCAATGGATTTCATTGAAATGCTAAAAGACTTTAAATTCGACACTCCCTGTAGAAAGTATATCGTAAAGAAAATCATCAACATATCAATAAGAACCTCGTATTATGTATTTTGTCGACGTAACAAAGAATGAAATAACCCGAAACTAATGACATTCTAAGATTTTTATGCTCATGTAGCATCAGTTCAAATAGTCAGTGGTAAACTACCTGTAAAAGCGAGGTTTATCATTGTAATTTCTACGTTTAACGACCAATAAATAAAGTTTACATTATTATATTATAAATACTCTTCCCCAGGACAGGCTTAGACTTGCCATATTTTGCCATGTTGCCTTGGAACAATGGGCTGCTATTGTTCTACAATACTTAGCCATTATTGTATGGCAAAATACCGGGTACGGAGTGTCGCCGTTTTTCAGTGCGCATGCGCGAAGTCTCCGAAGGTCGTAGCCAGTAAACCTCAGCCAGATCAACAAGGAGTGCAATGGCGAAATACGGAGTTGCTTCACTAAAATCGCTATATTTCAAAAACTAGTCGCTCGATCTTCACGCTACAACCAGTAGTAATTGAGAGAAGGTAAGTGATAATATTTTTGCTGTTTAGAAGACATGAAAAACATCTGAAAGTGAAAATTTATGGAATTAAAGCCGCCACAGTATAGAGCCACTAAAGCATTCTTGTCGACTTTCAACTTGCCTTTACGGCTAGAAAAAAAAAGAGTAGAAACTCTTTGAAAACATTTCAAATAATGAGTACTAAGATGAAATCACACGTATTTGTTGTTATTTATTGAATTAGACGAGTAGCTCTGAACAACGAAGCAATTCTGTTAGGTGAATTAATTGGGGCAATTACACACTGTGACACTGAAATTTGCTGACCAGTATTCCATAAATCAAACCACCAAGTGCCCACAATCTCCCCGTTTTTCAAAACTAAAGTTAATAGTTCTCCAATAATAACTTTAATATTTTTATTGAGAAGCGTGGTTGTGATTTTTATGTTTGTTTTATTTTTTATTACAGTTGAATCATGCATGCATACAATACTTCTTCTTGAACTTGTTTAATATATTCATATCATGTCAGACCATTGATCTTCTTGAACTTGAAAGCAGTTTACTGAAATATATGCGATCAGTCCAAGGTTGGGGTTGCTAAGCTCCTTCCTATAGTACTACATATTTTAGATCAAAACAAGGACTAGTGTATAATAAGAATTTCAATGGAGTTTTTTGTTTATTGGATGGTCACTTGTAAATTATTTCTATAGTTTGATACTGTACTTTGATTTGTACTACAGTGTAAATTATTTTTTGGTATATAAAAATAAATATTTGGGATTGACTGTTTGTGATTGAATTGAGGTTGAACTTCTTCTTGAACTGCACCAGTGCAACAGCAAATTTGCACTAACTTTGAATTTTGCATAATTATATATGTCCAAGCAAAGTCATTCAGAGAAATTCTGTTTTTCCTGAAAAAGTCTAAGGTTTAATTTTAAGAGTTTTCCAGGGCTGGTTGTTTGGCTCATACAAAAAAAAAACCCAACAAAAATCATAGTTATTTATTGTCCAATTATATGCTAAGAAGCCAAATTGTATTAATCTTGGTTACTTAGCATCTCAGATTAAATTTTGCTAATCAGGCCTATACAGATTACAAAAAGAATCGAGAACGCAATTGCATGCAAACATTTCTGCCTAGTTAGTTTTAATCAATGGTTTATAGTGCTGTATATAAACTTGCACGATATCAAATGATTTCAACATGCAAACCTGATTGCTATTGAAAAAGTTTTATTCCTTCTGTAAGACAATGATGTGAAAAAACTTTATATATATTTTATCATGTATTCTAATAGAAATTTTGTATATTTTGTAATTCAGTTTTTTAACTGCAAATATGGTTATTAAAACATACAAATAGCCCTGGTCACTGGTGTCAAACAACAAGACAGCAAACTCACAGGTGGTGACACCAAGCAGTAATTTAAACATAAGTTATCTCTGTCATAACTTTAATTCCTACATGTTAGTTTTATGAAATTTGAAAAAAATATAACAACAGTAAACAATTGGCCTTATTAAATTTCAAAATATATTTAATATTGTAAAACGACAAAACGTCACCTAATAGAATTGCTTCGTTCTTCAAAATTATACTCGTTCCATTCCAGAAATAACAGGAAATATGGGCAGTTTAATCTTTATACTTAACGTTTAAACGGTTTTCAAAGATTGTCTGCTCTTATTTTTGCTTGCAAATGCAAGTTTAAAGAAGACGGTAATGCTATAAATAGCTTCACACAGTGGCGGTTCGAGTTCGTTTTAATTCCGTAAATTTTCTCTTTCAAATGTTTTTCATACCTTCTAAACGGCAAAAATATTGTCATCAACCTCTCCTCTATTACTACTGGTTGTAGCGTAAAAATCGAGTCACTAGTTTGTGAGATAAAGCGATTTTAGTTTCGATAAAGCGATTTTAGTTTCGAGATAAAGCGATTTTTAGATTTCGCCATTGCACTCCTTTTTGACCTGGCTGAGGTTTACTGGCTGCGAGATTTTCCGGAAGTGGTTTTCGGTAACCAGCGTGGGGACAAAAACTTCAAAGGTTCCGACCCGAGTGGCCCTTCTGCTCAGTTCTTTATTCTGTGATAATAGCCAGTCTAAACCTGCTCTAGGACTACTGCCTTGACGTGGTAGGGAAGCTCGAGTACCTCAGTGATCCTAAGAACTATACTGGCTGGAGCTTATGCTCCCGGTAGAGGGGAAGGAGGCCTAGATAGCCATGGTTGGCAACCTTTCTTGACAAAGAACATAAAGTTAATATTGAGCTGTTGACGTTAACTTGTTGGTTCCTGACCAATATAAGCTATCAATAGTCAATTTAAAGATAACCCATGCAACACCCACAACTTCTACACATTACTATTATTATTAACATGATTATTATTATTTTTGTTATTATTATTATTATTATTATTGTTGTTGTTATTATTACCGTTATTATTTTTATTATTACCTCATCCCTTTTTGTTTGTTTGTTTGTTTGTTTGTCTATCTGTCTGTCGCCAAAATATCTCAACAAGTATTGCACCGATTTTAATGATTGAATTTGGTTGAAATTTGGATGCGAAATCAATAAAAATCTGACCACAAGATTCTCCATGTAGAAGAAATGCTTGATTGCGCTCATTATTCTCATTTTATGCAAACATTTTTGCTAACAATTTTGATACTAGCATATAAGCATTCCATACATGTGTAAGCCTTAAGTGAGCCAACCTGGTTAGCGGTATGGCCCGTTTTCTTTTTAAACATCTTTACCCAGGCGTCTCCTCGGACACAGACCGTGTATAAACTATCTGTAACGTCAAAGAACGTCAAACGCTTTTACTTACCTCTAGGGAAACCTTCAAGTACGGATGAGTTATGAATACCTCAGGGGAAACCTTTGGAGACGAATCAGTTACATTTTAAGAATCGACTTTTTTATGAAAAATAGCTGTTATGTCCTAAGGTTTCCCCAAAGGTAAATAAAATTATCTGACGTTAGCCAGAACAAAATATAAAGACAAATTCTGACGGAAACGTTTTAATAAAAAATCTATACTACAGTTACTATTGTAATTTCCAGAGTACAGCAGTTTTGTAAGGCATATAGACCTTTTTTTAAATTAGCGGACACTTTAAAATTATTTTATGTGCATGTAAATTAGCCCTTATGACCTCGTTTTAAAGTAAAAATTATTTTGAATTCCCCACATGAAAACAAGTTCTTCATAGGGACTATATATATATATATACAATCTTAATTCGGCGGCTGCTTTCGAATAAGGTCTATAATAAATACAGTAATATTTGAAAATTTTAGTTAACATAATTAATTATAATTAACATAGTTTATTAAAGCCCGCTTTCTGGATTTCGCGTTTTAGCTACACCCCTTTCTTATGTAAATGTGAATTAACAGGTAAACAATCTAGCTTAGGACCTGGGCTGACTCGCCTCCATCCGGCTGGCGCGGACTGTGGATTTCAATAAATTATCTGCAATATTGAGAAATTTAGTCATGCATATAGTAAGTAAGTAATGATACGATTTTGCTCGTGGAATTAAAAATTCACCCTACGAGTGATATTTAAAAATTGAACGAAAGTTCCACGAACCATCTCACGTACATTTTAAGGCCTGGTTTATATATTCCTTATTGTGTGACATGGTGCTAAGAGCACACCACCGAACTAATAAAATCGTCTGGCGTTATCCAGATAGTTTATATGGCTATTAACCAATTTCTCTAGAGCTTGCTGTTGTAAATCTTTTAGACAATCAATCTTAAACATGTCTAAAATGCGATCGCATGCCTCACTCATCAGCACTCTATTAATCCATTTTGACCTGACGGGGTAATTTATGCAATAATCCTATAATCATCCCGATAATATATATGCCTGCTGAAGATATGCAGGCACGTTTGTGATTAACCTGAGTATCAGGCATTATTCTCGTCTTCCGCTAAAAAGTAAGTGGGGGCCAGGCGGGCGAGAAGACGAGAAATGATGCCTGATACTATTCTTTACCTGGCCGCTTTCCGCCCCCAAATGAATTTGCTGTTTCCTTAGATATTCATAAGCGGACTCGCGACTACAATCGAGAATTGTTTCGGAGTAATTCCTTCACGAGCACGTCTCTTATAAACTCTCTTCGCTCTCTCTTCGTAGACGCTTGGTCGAAGTTGGCATATTAAACTTTTGCCATAACCAGTACATTCGCGCCGTTCTTTCTTTAGATATTTTACTTAAACTTCCGTCTAAACATCGTCTGTGACATCGTTGAATCGCTAGATTCGTTAGACGCTTTTCATAATTAAATGTACACAAACCAATCAGAATAGAGCTTTTCGGGGTTTTTTGTCGTATGGACCAATCAGACGAAAAAGCAAAAATCCGGCTTTTTACATGCGGCCAGGTAAAGAATTGTATCAGGCCCTCTTTCCCTTCCTCCACCTGCAACTTTCCGCCTCCCACAGGAAGGGAAAAGCCAGCCTGACTCTGTCATGCAGGTTAGTTTGTGATTGGTGACAAGCTCACGAGTCCAGCCGTGGTTTCGGGGGAGGTATAACTACCGGGTCCGAGATACGGCTGGAAACCGAGCCTATACTGTTACTATGGTGGCATTACTTCGCACCTTTCGGGAGTGCAGTAATTTTGTATAATGCATGATATAGTAATGTATGAGGATCACCTTTCGTATCGAATAGGGGTGACGAAGGACTCCGCTCGGAACGTCTGCAGTATTTCGTTATAAAAATTATTCTCGGCAGTTTACCACCTTTTCACTTTGCTCTTTCTAAAACACTGCCTACGCAGCACGCATATTAGTTGTACTGGCTACGCAGCGTTCTAGTATAAATGTCACTCAAACTGAAACGAAATCAGTAAACAAATTTATAACCAGCTAAAACGGATCTGCTATTTTCTGTTGATTTTGTTGTGTTTTGGCTGCAAGCTTTTCATATTGTGCTTTCACGCCGTCCCAGTGAAGAGTATGTGTAGGAAGAGGCAGTTCGCGAAAAACGCGCAATTTTCTTTGGTTATTGTAATTTGTCCTTTATTTTCAATCCGGTGTAGTGTAATAATTCTGGGAGCCGCCATGCAGTGCAAAATATGATTCATTCAGCGATTTTAGGATGAGTTATACACCACTTTCATAATAGCGATTAATTTGAATATTCTTTTATGTGCATCTTAAGGGACTGGGGTGGCTAATCATCCTTACTTACAGCCATGCAGCGGCTGAATTGCGAAGGACGCAGATCAACGTGGCCGTGTCGAGGCATATCAAAAGCGCTCGAAGCAGCCGCCAACGACACAGTTCAGACCACGGATCACTAAGATGTTAGGTGTTGATTTTATGGAGGGAGGAAAACCGGAGAACCCGGCGAAAAACCCTCGATAGATCAACTACAGCTCTACTCGCATGAGTCCAAGCCCGACAACGGGGTCATTCCCAAGCGGTCACCCATCCAAGTATAGTAACCTCGTCTAACTGGGCTTAACTTTTTGGTGAGAGGCAGCGCGCTAACAGCACACGCCACCCGTGCTCCCATCTTAATAAATATGCATCTAGCCTCGTGTGTGTTTGCAATACAAAAGAATCTTTGCTTCATAACGAGGCCAGAAACTTTGCGCTATCCTTGGGATCTAGTCCGTTCGGAAACTTTATTCCTACGCAGTGAACGAGTGACGATAGGCGATGGATATATAAATACAACACTTTTAAAAGTTCCTACGTTATAAGATTTCGCGTTAATGAATTGTTGGAGGTGTGATTTAGAATTTTCCTGATCTGCAAACAATAGGTGATAGGCACGTTGCTATGGACAAATTATAGGTGGAAAAATTTGGATAATTTTTAGGAGTCGAAAGCGTTTTTACATTGTAAAAGACAAGTTTGAAAAGCTTTTAGGATTGTAATTATTGAGTTTAAAAAAATGATGGATTTCACTCAAATATGATTAATTTTTTTTGTTGATGACCGCATCGTTTTCTTTTCTGTTGACAGGGATCACTACTGATTTTTGGCACTTCTTGTATATTACAGGCGCAGTAATAAGTTGGCGGAAGATTCTTGCCATTGTGCTGCCATTGGTGGCGGTGTCCTGCATTTGCATTTGCATTTGTCGTTTCGTTATTTTAAAATGTCAAAGACGCCGCTTCAACAGGGAATTGCAAGACAGGAAATTGCAAGACACAGTCCTGCGAATGCCACTCGAAGTCGATCTCTTCGAGCGACGAAGTCGCGAGCATACGAAAGACACTGCAGATGAAGAACCAGATGACAAAGGACCGACAAATGTTTAGCCGGCCTGAAAGGACTGTAATTAACCTATACACTCTAAAAAAGGGTGTGTAGTTTTTACACAGCTTTCTTGTCGCCGAAATAACACATCTTATGCCGTGTTTTTACACACGAAAAGATATGTAATTTGCTTGTCGCCAAAATAACACACCTTTTGCCGTGTTTTTTTGAAAAGGTACGTTTTTTTACACACCTAGATGTGTTTTTTACACACATTAAAATGTGTTATTATAAACGCATTACGTTATATAGGGCTACGATGGCCACACAAAGAACACAAAAATCGGCCTAAAAACGAACGACTTGGACAATCATAAATTAGAAACAGCTGATTTTTTAATATATTTATTAGTTACAAAAACCTACACACATAAAACTAACATTCATCGTGATGAAAAACTCGACATCACTTGATTGTATCAGGTGGAAATATCTGCAACTGAAAGACTGGCATTCCGCTTAGCTGCTTGAAAGCTTCGTCTATTTAAAAAGTATGAAGTAACAGCGATTTAAAAACATTACATGAGGTAATGTAGTGTGGCTGATACTGTAATTGTAAATAGTCTTTATAGAGTAAGTTCTTAAATTGAGAATTCAGTCGGATACAAACAACATATAAGTAGCGTGCTGCGTAGGCAGTGTTGAAACAACAATCGAAATTTAGTAAGGTTTGGTATACTGCCAAAACAGAGAACGTAGGAGTCTAACGTTTCGAGCGAAGGCCCTCCGTCAGAGAGAAACGTTAGACTCCTACGTTCTCTGTTTCGGCAGTATACCTAACCTTACCATACAACAATATATATTTATTATATAGCATGCTATCGGATATGAGCTTTTGCGTAATCTGATTGGTTCCCTACTACTAGGCTATCATCTCATATCCTACTAGTAGAGGAAAAACAAGATGGCGGCATGTTTTTTTAAACTGCCGAAAAGAGTTGAAATTGACGGATTTTTATACAGAAAAACATCAACACCCTCAAACCAATGTATAAAAAAACAACATTGTGTAAAAATACATTAACAAATACACAATTTAGCATGTCAAATGGTAAAATTCACCTAAAAATTACGTCTTTTTACTTCCGAAACACGACTAAATTAGCGGGTTGATATTAATTTGTTGCCAAACAAAGAAACTCACGGTTAAAATCAAGCTTACAACACACATTTCGTAGGAAATCACCAGTAAAGAGACTTTTTTTATTTAGATCAGCATTTGGAGTAGTAAAAAGCATGTTCTTTTTCAAAAACAACCAACCAAGTAATTTAGTTTCACTGCCGAAGGTGTTTCAGTTTCATTTTTGCATGAAATCAAAACCTTTTTCACGACAGCAACGCTAATATAAACAACTGACCCACCTTTTGACTTCATAAAGGTACCTTTTAATCTTTTTTGTTGATCTGCTTAACACATTTTTTGCCTCTCGAGCAACATTTATGCAACATTTCACTGAAGCTGTTTGCCGAACAGCTCAGCGAGAAACTCTGTGTGAATGCATCATTACGCATGGCGGAAGTATAGTTGCCTATGCCGGAAGTTTGTCGTTTCAAACATTTCGCTGTAATTTTGTCTCTTGTACAGTGCTTGGCTATATAATAAAACAGTTATACCATTCGCTCTCGTCGTATACGAACTAAGCGCCTCGTTGGCTATGAGCTCATATACGACTCGAGCTCATGGTATAACTGTTAAATATACAGGGTGAATAAAAAAAAACTGATGCCTTTCATATTCAAATTAGCCGCATAGCGGCTGTAATTTGACAGAAGTTCCCTAAATATCTCATGGGTATACGAAGCATATCAAATAAGTGAACCCTAAATATCTCATGGGTATACGAAGCATATCAAATAAGGTTCACTTATTTGATATTCACTTATTTGATATGCTTCGTATACCCATGAGATATTTAGGGTTCACTTATTTGATATCGGCTTCGTATACCCATGAGATATTTAGGGAACTTCTGTCAAATTACAGCCGCTATGCGGCTAATTTGAATATGAAAGGCATCAGTTTTTTTTTATTCACCCTGTATATATATATATATATATATATATAAGTACTATTTATAAACCGCGCAGGAGGGCTTTATCGTATATAAAACACGAGGCGATAGCCGAGTGTTTTAGAGCCGATAAAGCCCGTACTGCAAGGTTTTTAAATGGCTTCTAAAAAGAATCACTTCATACGTTCATTGGCGTAGTAATTTTGAAAATTAAGCTTATCTTGGCCGTTAAAAACCAGCGAGAAACTTAGAGCGAGTCTATATCACATATATAGATCCGATACGCTCATGATTTTTCTTTGTGTTTTCCTCATGAATTATTAATGAATTTTAGAAATATATATAATATTAGCATAAGTCATAAGATCTTTAATTACACGTGCATACCTATAATTAATTAATACTCGCCGTTTGCGGAAGAGTTCTGTGCCAAAGGTTTGTTTCTAGCTAACCAAGTTTATATATTTGTCTTCAACATACCCAACAACAATGAATTTACAGCGCAAATACTTCATACTACAGTCGTGAAACGTTCAGTTCAGGAAAATTAGGATAACTATATATTATTACCAAAGAAATAGAAACTTTCGATACTATACTTACCTTTCTTCAGTAGTCCCAAAAGACTTCATAATTCCTTAGTCCGACAAAGGTATAAGCGACGAACATATTTTGTTTAGTCGTCTCGGAACGTATGAATTCGGTCAGCCACTCTTCCTGCCGCGTGTCTCAAACAAAATTATGGCAAACGCCAAGCTGATCACTGAAGCGTTTCTAGACCTATAACCTCCTGTTTCCAATGTTGCATGATCACACTTAAAGTTGAATGGCATCGTGATGACTATAATCTACAATGTATTTCTTAACATAAACCGTCTTCGAAAAAGTAAAGAAAACAAATATCAACTTGATTTATATATGGAGGTCTTTTCGGCCGAGCATGATTATCGTGAAAACCGACGTGTGATTTATTGTCAGATTTCGATTGCATGTTTATCCATACTATTATAGAGTCATAATAACGCGGTTATAGGAATAGTTACAAGAACCATCTTAAACTGTTATTCAAGTTTTAAATTAAAATATTTTTTTTGCATAAATGTGTTCTTAACAACAATGCGTCAAAATTAAAAGATGTGTAAAATTGAAAGGTGTGTAAAATCGAAGAAGGCGTGTTAAATTAAAAAGTATGTTTTTTAAAAAAGGTGTGTTTTTTGGAAAAAATGCGTGTAAATAAAAGATGTGTAAATTAAAAGGCTTGTAAAGTCGAGCAATGTGTGTAAAATTAAAAGGTGTGTTTTTGGCAAAGGTGTGTTTTTAACAAAAAGATGTGTAAAGTAACACGCCTTTACAAATCCAAAAGTGTGTAAAAAGTTGTGTAATTTTACACAGCAATATTACCAAGGTGTGTACAAAAACAAACCATTGTGTCTAAAATGCACACCAAGGCGTGTAAATTGAAAAAGGCGTGCAAAATTACATGGCTTTTGTGACCAAGGTGTGTAGTTTTACACATCTTAGGTGCATGTGTAAAATTATAGCAGTATTATATACTAGCAAAAAAATGCAAAATTGAACATGAAATCAGGTAAAGCAATATTATGATAGTATAAAGTAAGACATATCGAACTTTTGGGTTTCATTAATTCATTGCAAGTGAAAACATAAACTATTATCTCCGAAGGAATTAAGTAAATTTTACCTTCGTAATTGTTAAAAAATAACTTACAAAAAGCGCAAAGGAAGGGCAAATTTGATTCGAGTGGTTTAAAACTATTCTTGATAGCAACATTTGTAGTTAACATATATAATATTCAGATTGTCTATATACGATTTTAACTTCTTATATATTTAATATGTAGTTTATTTTGTAAATAGTGTAATTATAAGTCATGTTTTATGTAATAAAACAGGCATTAACTTGGGCTATCTTATATTGTGTTTCCGGCTGTGTTTACTATATCTTGTATTGTGTTTGCTGTGTTTACTGCATCTTATATTGTGTTTGCTGTGTAGTAGTATAGCACATGGCGCTACCAGAACAGTTTGCTATTATCTGGTGAAATATTGTGGATTCCGAAAATATTAGCGTACCGGCGCACTTTGCACTTGTAACTGTGAGAGCTGCTCGGGATATAACATATAGGAAGTTCCAAATTAAACGCATCGATATATTTAAAAAAATATATAGATTCCAAAATTTGTTACCATAGAATACTATGGTAACAAATTTTGGAATACTATAAAATACTATGGTAACAAATTTTGGATCTATATATTTTTACTTTTTGCGTCCGAGTCTAAATATCGGCTTTGTTATTATTTTTTGCGTCGCAGGCTTTAGTCTCCCAGCCGCGCGAAATTGCCGTAATGGCCGCCGCGAAACCGAAGTTTGGCGAGTTGTTTCTTTTGAACCAAGCTTTTATTGCCATTTTATCGATGTTTTTGAGTATTTGCAAGACATTTCACTGTTTCTCAGTTGTGTACGTGTTGGCTATCGACTGGCTGTCGATCAAAAATAAGCTCGCAATGCGGTGGCGGAGTGGCGGACCTTGGTATGGCTACGTCTATAAATGAGTATGACCTTTGTCTGAGCAATCAGAACGTGTTCTTCGAAAGGAGCAACAAGGAATCAATCTTTATCTCTCGGCGATACTAGACATTGTATGGCCGTTTTATCAAAACTCGCCAAGTAAAGGTAAGCTGTCTCGTTATTTCCATTGGTACACTATTTTCACAAACTCCAGTTACAATGTTTACAGTATATTTAGATAGCCGTTGCCCAAATTTAGTTTATAGAACGCACGTTTTTATATCTTGTTTAAACCATTTTGTTTCAGTTTGCTCAATATTTTGAGTCTTGGGCCCTAGGGTTGTATGTCAACATGATTTTGAATTTTGAGCAAGCATAATAGTGAGGCAAAAGTATAGTTCCACTGACATTCTCGAGCTTAGCTAATTCGCTGTTTTCCTCAATTAGAGTATCAACTGTTGTGTTAAGAACCCATCCTTCTTTTTCTTCACTGCATTCACGGACCCGGAGATTTTTGAATGTATAAACACCACCGAGAGAGACTTGAGATGTGACTTTGCCATAAAATTAAAATTAAATAACATGATTCATCAGCAATATAACAATGCCTTTTTTTTCTTCAACTTCATTGAACCAACAACTTCCACTTCCTTCCTTCGAAACAACTTTTGCAGTTAAATTAACCATATCCATATCTACACTATCTTCTACAGTCTTTTCCACATCTTTATGCTGGAAATCATACAGTACTCTGATGAACTTGCTTCTCTATCTTAAAAAATGAATAGCAAAATGGAGGATTTCCACCCAAATTAATTGACAAAAATTGAATATATGTATGTCTGTATATAACTATCTGACTGTATGTAAAAATGAAATCGGTTCAAACATTTTCATAATTACGAGTTTATTAATTAAATCTTTAGCTCAGTTACTCGCAGGGGAAGCTAAATTAAAAATACCTTTTTTGTTAGTCAGTTGTATACGACAGCTGACAGGCGCCATTAACTCCTTCTCGTCCGGCCTAGAATTCTTCTATGGACAGCTTGGGCATTTTTAAATCTTTTCTTTTAAATTATTACTTTACTGCCCTGAATACTATTTTTAATGTAGACGATCCTAGAACTTTTAAAACTATCTGCAGTAAATGTAATACTGCTCATGGTCTTGATCACAGAATAACTTGTTGCTTTTAATTTGGACTTATTTATTTTTAATATTCTGTTTTTAATATTTTGTGTTGTTGATTAAGAATTTTGAATTTATATCCGGGTCCGCTGTAATTGGCAAAGCTGTTGCGGATACCCTGCCTGTTATGTTTTGATTGTTTGTACTGTAGTTTTTGTTAAATATTTGTAATGTCATGAGGTGAAGTTTTTAAATAAAATAAAAATGAAATGCATTGTGGTTGTGACATTGCCATTCAGTCCATCGTCAAGTGCCAAGTTGATTACTGCGTATGTTTCACCATTCGTACATCTCTTTTATAAGGAATGTTCATGTGGAGGGTTAACCATTAAAGAAGACTACGAAGTACCATAAATGATCTGAATATATTGATACATCAACGCTGTGAATTTTGGTTCAAATATCCAATGAAGAATGAGAACTAGTAACTACTGTAACTATGAACACTAATCTAAACTGTATATTATGAACAGTAAATGAAATAAGTATACAGTGTATCTTCACAAAATGTCGCAGTACTGTCCAAACCAATGCCAGTGGGTATTGTTGGCTTTGCCACCTTGCACAGTTAATTGACAGCACAATACCACATACAGTATTTGAATTATACGTTGTCCCATCTCGGTTGTCCACTTGCATGTAAAAGTAATTAAAAAAAAAATTCCCCTTTGTAAAATAAGCTAGTCCCAACATTCTAACATGTCCATTTTCGCAGGTAAAATACGCTGCATGCACGAATGCGCGATTGCGCGGCATGGGGTGCCCACTAATTAATGTAGCCCGAGTTTGAGCCTGGTTTCCATATAGCCGTAAGAGCCGGCGGCATGGCTGCGGCAAGGGGCAATGGTCCAATCGCATACAGCTTTTTATTGCTGGCTAATTCAACACTGTCTATGATTGGACCATCGCCCCTTGCCGCAGCCATGCCGCTGGCTCTTACGGCTATATGGAAACCAGGCTTAACGCCTAGTGGGCGTTTTGTTCATAAATGTTTGTTTACACTACTTTTCTGCAGAATTCCCAGTTCATATTGTAAAGTTGAGTAATGGACAGTACAAGTTTCTATTGAATTATATATATATAATATATATATAGTTCAATCTACAGACACGGTGTTTCGCTGTACAACAGCTCATCAGTGTAGCTTGGAACAATCTGAATGAATTTCATCAATTACTTATACACATGCGATCGTCGGTGACAACCGCATGTGGGACAGCATCGGTGAAGTACATTCAGATAGCGTGAAGTGCGCATGGGCCCAGAGTGCTCAAACTTCCACAAGGGTAGTGAGCGTTGCATTATCGCTAATATATATATATATATATTTAAGAAATAGAAAATGGCCGCCCGTGTTTATATAGCCTGATGCAAACACGAGAGTGAGTTGGGAGAATTCGAAAGTTTATGTATAAATAAAAAATAAAAATAATACCTTTGGCTGAGAAAATATAACCAAAAAAACTCGAGGACTTTCTGGTCGAATTGACACTTGTCAAATGTGAATCTTAAATTTCTTTGTTTCGCCACTTCGAGGACTTTTCGCAATGCAGTATCGTGTTCGACTCCTTGCGTTTTTCCAAAAATAATGATGTCGTCGCTAATGTTGCGACAACCATTTATTCCATTGAGCACATTTTGCATGGTATTTTGGAAAATTTCACTTACGCTCGACGTGCCGAAATTCAATCGTTTGTACCGAAATAGTCCTTTGTGGGTTGTGAAGGTAGTGATGTAACGTGAATTTTCTTCGAGTTCTAACTGATGATAGGCAGAGTTTAAGTCAAGCTTGCTAAAGTAACACGCGCCATTCAAATCAGTAATGAGATCATCTATGGTGGGTTGAGAATGTCGTTCTCTCTCTATGGCTGTATTTGGTAACCGCATGTCTATACATAGCCTGATTTTCTCCGGATTATTTGGTTTTGGAAATGCAACAATAGGGCTTACCCATGGAGTTGCTCCCTGTGCAGGCTCGATTATATCCAATCTTTCTAATCTATTCAATTATTTCTCCACCTTTTCTCGAATAGCAAATGGTATGCGTCGTGTCGGTTGGACAACCGGCTTCACATTGTTATTTATGTGTCGTCGAACTTTTACATTTGTGAGTTTCCCGACACCATGAAAAGTTTCGTCATATTCGTCAATCAAAGGCTTTAAACGCTGTGGTACTTTATTCTCTTTAGCAAATGGAGTGAAAGTCTCAGCTTTCGGGGTTGTTTGTTCCTGGATCTGGTTTATGTTAACTCGCAATAAATTTAATTCTATTGACGTTTCTCCGCTTAGTAAACACTCAGTTGCATGTTTAACAACAATTATTTTAGCGGTTGTCATTCTATCCTTAGATTCGATAACACTTTCGAACTCTCCTAAGATTGGTAACGGAGTTGAACTGGCGAAAGCAAAAAGGCGTTGTCTTGACGGCAGCAGTTGAATACCGCGGGTGTTTTCTTTGCAATCCTTCGATACGTTGTTTCGTCAATGATATTCTCGGCCGATCCACTGTCAATATGAAATTGTACTGTTGCATTTTCGATCGTAATATTGGTATGAAAGTTCTTCTTTTTCTTCTTCTTGGGAGTACTGGTGGTTGTGTGAACACTGTAAAGATACGAGTCGGAATCTGATGATGTGCTGTCATCCTCGTGTAAAGTATTCTCATCAGGGGTACGACGTTACGAATCGACTTACAGTATCTTCGACATTCTGACTATTTTCTTGGCTGGACCTGCAGACTCGAGCAAAATGATTGAACTTCAAACATAATTTGCATTGTTGTCCTTCTGCTGGGCATGGTTTTCCTCTGTGGGGCCATGGATTTCCACAACGGTAACACGTTTTCTTTTCAATGTTCTGGTTAGTAGGTTTCTCAGGTTTGGTTGCATGTAGCTTCGCGGTTTCTTGGTCTAGACTGTCGTCCGTAGACTTTATGTACTTCTTCGTCGACTTGAGATGTTCCAATTGAATTCCTTTCGATTCCTAAGGCTTGTTTCTCGGTCTCATGCAGTGTTCGGGCATAAGTAAGCAAATCAGCGAGTTCCACAGTAGGATTACGAAACGAATATCGTCCAACTTTTTTGCTGGAAGTGCCGAGTTCGATTTGAGATTTTACTTCCTTTTCTTGAGTCTCTCCAAATTCACAGTATTTGGCGGCAATCTGTAACCGCGTGTGAAACCCATCAATTGTCTCCTCTACTTCTTGTTTCATGTTGTGGAATTTGAAAATTTCAAACGAAATATTCTTCCTTGGTGTAAAGTACGTATTCAACGCTTCACAAGCGAAGATGAAAGCCTATGGTGTGAAAGATTCCGCCTTACAATTGATAAAGTCGTATTTGTCAGACCGAAAGCAGAGAGTTCAGTGCAACGGATTGTACTTGGACTGGCTTCCCATTTTAAGTGGAGTACCTCAAGGCAGTCTACTTGGACCCCTCCTATTCAACATCATGATAAATGATATTAATTTTTTAATTAGTACTACTTCATTACGTCTCTATGCCGACGATACGACAGATTACTCATCGCATATAAATCCAATAACACTGGAGCATAACATCAACCAGGATTTGGAAGTGCTATGCGGGTGGTTTCGAGAAAATTGTCTTGGAATTAATACATCGAAAACACAAGCATTGATAATTGGTAAATCTGGATATAATTATAACTTTACTGTTGGAACCGACTCGATTGAGTTAGGTGATACGTTGAGAATACTTGGAGTGGACCTGGACGATGATCTTAATTTCAAATTACATATTAATTCAATGGTAAAGAAGGCATACGCTAAAATTGGAGCACTACGAAGAATTAGGCGGTTCATACAGCCAGATATTGCAGTTCGTCTTTATAAAGCCTACATTCTGCCACATTTAGAGTATTGCAGCCCAATACTGGTTGGCATTGGTAAAACTCAAGTGAAAAAGCTGGAAGCAGTAAATCACTACGCTATCAAATCTTTGTTAAACCGTCCGCGTTCAACCGATTATTAAACAGCTCTTAACTTAATCAATATGCGAACACTTAAACACAGACGATACGTTCAATCTTTGTCTGTATTTTTTAAAAGTTTTAAACAAAATGGACCTAATTATATTTCAGATTTTTTTACACCACGTACGACATCTTATAATCTACGAAATAGTAAGTTTAAAGTAAGGCAACCATCGTACAATACTAGGTATCTCCATAATTCATTTAGTTATATTGTTTCACATTTATGGAACAATTTACCAGTTGACATTAAAGAGACAGATTCTTTAGCGATTTTTAAAAAGAAACTGCATAATGTTGTTTTATCCAAAGCAGCATGCTTGTGTAGCAGCTGCTCGTAATTTTTAGTCTGCCATATATTGTTAGTAATTTATCTTATTCGACTACTAGTTTTTATTATCACCTGTATGTAGTTAGATTATTCCTGTTCTGTTTTGTCGAGCGTTTTTAACATGAGCTATTAGCTCGGGAGATTGGGCGACCACTCCCTACGCCTTCGACGGTAAATAAAGTATTACTATTATTACTATTACTATAAGCTTTCTTGAAATCTTTCTCGTGATCTGGGATTCACCGCGATCTGGGAGTGTATCAAATATATCATTAACATCTTCTCCGACATAGTGTAGCAGTAGCGCTCTTCTTCGGCTAGGGTCCGTAATATTCATGGCGATAATCAAATTGTTGCAGCGTTTCAGATATTTTTCCCATCGTATGGCCAGATTGGACTGGTCTTATACATCGAATTCGTGGAACGATGGAAGTGCAGCCATTATGTATTAAATTTATTTAACCATCTTCGTCGCCAGTATAGAATCGCATGTGTATTTATGAATATATCTAATCTCAAGTGAGTAGTTCCCCTTACCATACTTACATGAAGTACACTACACTACAATATATATACACACACAATTCCTCTTTAATATCTTCCAAGCATATAGACACCCATTTTACTGGATATCACCTTCCCAGATTGTCCAACTCCAGTTGGCTAACCCACAAGTGGCCAGGACATTGGCAATTAGGTATCCCGAAAAGACACAAACACTTGTTGAAGAAATGTATCAAGTATATCATCACATGCATAAATAAAATGAAATAACCAAAATTGAATGATCAAAGAATGGAGAAAACTGCTTAAACATCTTCATTTATTATAGGGAAGAAAATGGCACATTGAAAAGCAATTTCATACAACTTCAATGAAGATTAGAGAGGGATCTGTTTATGTCAATGATGTTGTGAAATACAACGAAAATGAAGTAATACTCCATGGGCGGCTAAAAACCTTTTTTGCAGAGGTACGCAAATTTTTTAATAAGCTCACCATCTAATACCATGCCTACTGTATTTGTTACAATTTATGGCCAGATTGCAACAATATTGTAGGAACACTTCTATATTGCTATGCCAATAACAGTTGCGTAGAATAATTATCTTAAATATATTTCTCAAGCTCATTAATAATTCAGGATCTTATTTGCCAATCAAAGAAAACTATTTGATCATGTGCATGAGTTTTGAAGCCCGGTAAAGGTCGCGCTAACTGAATTCATAATTAAGAAATCAGATAATAAATGGCAAAAACAAAGAACCGTTTATTACCACATTCCTTAATTATAAATTCAACGTGAAACCATTGTCTAATCTAATATGCACCAATATGACCAAGTCGCTCTACTATAATTGACGATTGAGAAGCTATTTCATAAACTCGTGTTTTACCAGGGTTGCAAACACTCGAGAACAGCAAAAAAATCACTTGCATGGCCTAGCTATTATACCTCGTAATTTTAAATGTTCTCTTGTGTTTGTAAAACATTCGAAAACAATAAAAATCACTCAGCTTGCAGCCTCGTGATTTTCATTATTCTCTCATATTTTACAAATACTCAAGAACAATGAAAATTACTCGGTTAACAGCCTCATGATTTTCAATATTGTCCTCTTGGGTTTGTAACCCCTGATAAAACACTCCCACTTGTTTATGAAACGTTACATAATAACATATGTTTCAATTACAGAAAATAGAAAATTCACTAGAGTACATGTGTGAAATCACAGCTGTTGAAAGATGCAATGGACTTCTTGCCATTACATCAACAACAAACAAGATTCACAATAAAGACATTATTGGCATTACAGCGGAACATATTACGTTGAAGAAATTGGAAGACAATGTGATGTTATTGACAGATGAGGTTAATATGATTATACTGTAACTAATGACAACAACATACAATTTACATAGTTTGTTTCTTCCCCAAGGTCTCTTTGAAATTCATAATATTTATAATATTTAACAGGAAACTGACGAAATTAATCGCCCACATTCATCCAAGGTTGCTGAGGGTAAACCAACATTAACTTTGCCTCCTGTTATCTTCAACGATGAAACAAGTGGGAACAAGACAAAGAAATGGAACCAGTTAGAGACCTATTACATGTATTTGGCTAGTCTTCCTAGAAAAGAAACAACAAAATTCAGCAATATTAATTTCATTTGTGCCTCAAATTTGGTCAATTCAACCAATTTGGGGAAAGCTATTTGCTGAAGATCTGAAAAGTAAATACAAATTTAAAGTAAAATTGATTTTAATCAAGAAATGCAAGCCATTTTATATGTGTCATGGCCTTAGTTCGTCAATACACTGACAGTACATATACACTGTAAGTACATATAAATAGCTTGCACTTCTTGATTAAAAGCAACATGTACTATACTAGTACTTCATGAAATCTCATGCCCAGAATGTTTGATTTATATATGGCTTTTTTTTTAAAGATTTAGAGCATGGTATGTTGATGTATGATGCTTTCACCAAGGAAAATGTCTTCGTCCAGTGTCCAGTTCTTTGTGTTGTGTGTGATAATCCGAGGGCTTCTGAAGTTTCACATCATCTGGGTAGTTCAGCAAATCTTTTCTGTCGAAAATGTGATAAGTATGTAGTGCAGTACAACAAATGTATGAGCTACAGTGAACTAATTATGTCCAAATTTAAAGGTTCTAAACTGCCAATATTTTACACTGTCAGCCTATACTACATGTACTATAGCTACTGAAATGTCAGTCTTAACTTAATACATGTATCAGCAGTTTACAGCCTTTTTGATAAATAATTGGATCTCTCTACTACTGATACCCTTCCTCCATCCCTCTCTCTCTCATGAAATCATACAGTACATTATATCAATTTTAAAAATGTAAATTTTTAGGCTACAAAAGACTCGGCTGAAAATGTTGGGTTACTTAGAACAGACCATCAAACTAAACTGGCAGTTGAGGAAATTAATACAGCAATGTATAAGCTACATTAGCAAATAACGAAGTTGTTTATATTATTTTATATGTTTTAAATGTATTCTTGATAATTTTTTTTAAAAAGCACATTTTTAATGACAGGAAGAAAATGAGAGCAGTACAATACAAGACTTTAAGTGTATAGTCAGCTATAAATATACAGTATATTGAATGCAATAACTGCTTTATTTATAGCACTGAAAACGAGAAGGAAAAAATTCGACGAAGAACGGGAGTAACTGAGCGAGGAGGACAGTTTGACATCTTATCCACATTTCATTAGTGAGGTAAGAATGATTACTGGCTGATTACTGTACTTAAGAACAAATATGTTATATGTATCCAAACCTTCTTAAATACTCAAATAAAGACTATTTTTTAGACAAACACCAATTGAAGTACTGCACACTATCCTTCTCGGTTTGGAAAAGAACCTTCTGAGCCAAACAATGAAGTCATTGAATACTGATGGCAAAATGAAACTTAAAGCAAAAATTGAAAGTTTTGACTTTTCAGCTTTTGAGCAAAATGTTCCAGGTAGCCGGAACATATGGGTCATGGGTTGGTCGTGATATAAAACTTTGCGCTCAAGTGGCAGTATTCATTTTAGAGGATTTAATACCAGAACAAGAACTACAAATCTGGAATCTTTTAAGCCATGTAAGATATAAATCTGTTTGTTGTTAAATCTAAAAAGATATATAATTTATCCCCAAGGCTATAGCAATACATTCATGGTACTACGGTAATATTATCTTAAATTGCTTACCATTTAATCAGATTATCCATGTTGGTTACGAGCAGTCCCTTCTACTGTGTTAATTGAAGAAATTATAAATGAGAAACAGATATTGACTCCGTTTGGTTACCTATAATAAAAATAGAAATATAATTGACATTATTTCATTCTTTCTGTTTATTACAGATTTTTGCTGTGGCCTATAGCTCTAATGTCGTTATAAACAATGAAAATACTGTGTGTCAGTTAGTCAGCCAATTGCTTAATCAGATAAAAGTTGTTCACCCTAACCTTTTGAAGAAACCAAAACTTCATCTGTTAACTCACTTGGCAGATGACATTTTGGACCAGCAGTTGGATTTTCAACAGAAAGGTGAAGTACTACAGTACAGTATAATATACCTAGGTTTTAAGCTATCATTCCCCAATTTGCCAAATACGAATCATTATCAACATTCAATTTCTTCTCTTGAAATGGTTATTTACTTACTTCCTCCATTCTTGCGCAAAAGACCAACAACCAGATCTGCCTCTGTATTAGTTTCTGTTCTACAAACACAAGATTATATACATTATTACTGTATTTATAATACTATAAGAAAATATGCATACTTCCTGATGTCTGAAGGTTTTTATCTTAAGATTATTTTGTCAGTTTTTGTTTGGCTAATGAAACCTAAATTTGGCTAAACATTTTCATATTGAATTTATAGCCAAATTACTAAATATTTATTTTTTCTAGCTTAAACCCTCCCAGGTGAAACTCTTGTCGAGATCTTACAAGATCTTGTATGATATAATAAATCTTGACAAGGTCAGATCTTATGATAAAACTCTTGTAAGGTCTTATAAGATCTTATGTAATATATCATACACGAGGAGGAGTGTTTCATCAGGATATCCAAACACCGAGACGTTTGTTAAAAACCGAGGCGAAGCCGTGTTTTCTTCATGAATTATTAATGAGTTTGAGATATCTATGGCAAGATCTTATAAGATTTTAGAAAGTGATAATCAATGATCTGAAAATATATCAACAATTTAGTGGTGGTTGGAGTAAGGTTCTTGATGTTTATATATGGTTACACCTGTGGGTAACCATTATTTAACAATTATTCGCCGAAGGCGAGGTGAATATCGGTGTATAATAACCGAGACGAAGTCGAGGTTATTATTCACCGATATTCACTGAGCCTGAGGTGAATAATTGTTTTAGTATAAATACACATTTTCGTACTTTTAGGAACAACATTTTCTTTAAAATTGTTAATTTCCTCGTCTGTCGCATTGACAACTTGGCTGGCGGCCATTTTGAATAACGCTGTAGGTGATTATCGAGAATTAATCCGAAGTAGCTCGACCAATCAGCGCGCGTGATTTTCTATAATCACCTGTGTATTTATACTAATGTTTAATAACATTTACTCATGATTTTACCATAGATTTAAACCTTTCAATTCCATAATACGGCAGATGAATGTGTTTTCCAACAGACATGCATCCAGCAAGGACATAACTGAAAAATTTTCAAACCATCAGTTAATTAAATGTGTTGTTTCTGGTGGCTTCTGGGGAAGGTTACAGGTATCGTACGAAATATATTAATTGCTTGAACCATCATGATAATAAACGTGACTATACACTTTGCCTCTTGTAACTATGTTGTCTAATGTTTCAAGCAATTCAGAAGTGGTGTATACTAGATTTTCAGGACTACCACTATACCAGTTTCCAAAAATGACAGTATCAGCACCATTTAGAAATTTTAATCTTAAATCCTGATACCGTGATTACAAAAACCCTGATTATGTGTAACATAATGAATTAATACATTAAATTATTCTAACCTTTTAATTTACAGTATATTGACGACTTAATGCCACTTAAATCTCATTATAGAAATTGTGCATCCACCAATGTACAGCATCTCACTCAAATCCAAGCATTCACACAATTTATGTATGACAATCTCTACTTTTTCATCAGTATCAGTTCCACAAATATCCCTTAAATTAATAAGAATCTTACCACAAAAAGTAATGTATGCATATCACTTTTGCTATATTTGGTTTTAGGCTACATATTTGAATGGTCGACTGAGACAACTTCAGGTTGGGCGGAGTGTCCTTTCAGACCAATTGATTAATCTGATACCACATACAACAGATTCAACAGCCTGCAACCAGTTTAGAGGAGTTATTTCTAAATCAAAACAAATGGTTCGCCATGGAGATACAATTGCCAAAACAAATAATAATGGACAGGTAGAATAAAGCAAATGTTTTTTTGTCGCCTTGGAATGGTTAATTAAAGTTATTAAAGCAAAACAAGAAACATACTCTGAAGAACTGTACTGTATATTCTGTCCTTGTTAAGACTGTAAAAATATAATATTCCCAGCTATTTCATGTAGGTATAACTGGGGTCGAAGTTGTAGTTTTTATCAGGCAATTCTTCAGATCATGCTTCCAGCTTTATACTAAATAAGATTATTTTAAGAGAATTTTTTCTTTCATTCAATGCTTGTACTTTCTTGTTTTTCTTAGATAAGCATTGGTGTATTTGATATTGCAGTCAGAGTAAACGATGGACAAATCACTAACAACTGGGTGCAGGTTGATTCAGTTATGATGTGGTGAGGGATGTAACTGGTCAACTACAGTATGGACGATTTAATTGTCCACTATTAATGAAAACTGAGCGAAAAGAAATCATCCAATCAAAAATGGTAAAGGAAAAAGTTTGCATCTCCCACCAATGTGTACAGGGACATATTGCAAATATGAGGAAGGCAACAAAACCTTCACCAGAGAACGTGAGGATGTTGTGAAACAATGTCAGGTATATGTGCATGATTCAACAAACAACATATTTTTATCAAACAGATTTTATCTCGGTGAATCATGGAAATATGTATTGTAGGACAATGAAAAATAAACTTTATGTAGTTTAATTTGTAGTGTCTGTAAAATACCAACTTCACAACTTCGCAACTTAATTGTTATGTGAAATGAGCTATTTTAATAATTTTTTAAATTTTTACATAGTATTAAAACAAACTAGTGGGTCACGTAAGCATATAAACTGGACAGTAAACCCAGTTACTGACCAGGGTTACATGTCCAGTTGGTATTCAAAAAATACCAACTTGGGAAGCTGGTATATTTTACAGACACCTGCAATTTAATTTAATATATTCAATTTGTATTTCTATAGCATGTACACTACCTTTTTAGTAAAACTACCAGTAACCACAATAGCTTAGCCATTGTTGGCAACATAGTGAATCGAGATAATATGGTTTGGATTCAAACTCAGCAAAAGTCATATTGTTCTATCTCTTTGTTCACCTTTATGCAAACTTGTGCACGGTGAGCACAATGTATTTTTGGTGCATGGTAAGGATCGTTTCAACATAAAATGACAGCTCATTATAGGATATCTGAACTTTTCCGATTTTCCAGACCATTTCCCGACTGACTATGCTAAAAGTAATGTGAAATTTAATACGTTGGAGAACTTTCTTTTCATTTCATTTTTAATACGTTTCTCTCTGACGAATGGCCTCTCATATTTAAAGTTCGTGGAGGGGGTAAAATTAACTTCAGATTTAGTTAATTTATTGTAGGATGTCAGAAGACCCATTTCCCATTTTCTCTTGGATGGGGGGCGGAGGATGGATATTTTCTGGAATGACCCTATTGACAGGCCTATATAATATAATATATGTAAGTGCATGTACTATAAATAAGTCACATAAGGGTCACTATGCAAACTACAGCACAAGGTAATAAATAAGTATTACTACCATTGTTGTTGGTTGTTAAATTATTATAATTGTAAAGATTTAGAGACATTTTATACTAGTGAATAATGCAAGTGAAGCAGAACAGAAGGAGGCTAGGGGTGCCAATTAGCCCCCAATATTTTTCATTGCATTCTTATGTTCTACTATTTTATACATTATTGTTGGCCAGGGGTTAAGGAAATACTTGGGGCCCTGCCTGATGCTTCTGCATGGAGATGCCAATGTGTCAGTACTTGCTGTAGACTTGTCTGGGAGCCACATGGCTATAATTGAGTGATGATGTAACAACATTATTGACACACTGGGCTGATGTAGTGGCTCATGTTCTCTGAAGGCGTTCACTTTCTTTCCTTACAGCCTTCTTGATAGTAGCATTAAAGTTCCCACCAATCTCATCTATCTTCTTGCAGTAATATGTGTAAGAAGTAGTTATGCAAAGAGCACTCAACTGACAAAGAGTTCCCTGCTTTAAAAATGAATAAGAAATTAATTTGACATTGTACGTCCAATACTATAATAAAATGTGTGTTAGTGTGTTAGTAACATTATAAAGACTGCAATATATACTACTTTGTAAATTTTGAAGATACAGTTAGATTTAAATAAATAAATATTTGACAATTATGCACAAAAACAATGTTTATACTTATAGTGTGATATGGCCGGACAACACAAATATGTATACAACACATGTAGAATTGTTTCTATGAAAGTGGCATAATAAACTGTTAGAATTAAGTACTCACCATTATTGGTTCTCCCTTGCTCTTTCTTAAGCTGGCTGTCTACAACACTGCACTTAAAAGAGGCGCTTTGTTTTGTAATTCCTCATCAAGTTTATTGAAAGAGAATTTCTTCATACCTTGTGCTTTAGGAGAGCGCAGGCTACTGGGGGTCTTGAGAGAACACGTAGCTTATATAACTTCTTTTAGAAATGGCTGCCGGACATGCTTTCGTAATATGTTTTTTTTTCAGACTGCGGAGGCTATTTGGCTATAAGTTCCTGGACACAACATTTTACCCAAGCTTTCAAGATCTTCATGTAGAACCTTCGTCTTACTAGGCCATTCAATCTTAACTTGAACAACTGTTTTGTTCTTCAACTCGTTGTTTCCGGTTCTTTGTTGAGGGTGTTGAACTTGAGTGGCTGTACGCACCTGGACTGGACTTATAAAATTGGAGAAGCAGCAGGAGCCACTGGGCTTCACTGGACGTTCGGTCATGGATTTCTTTACTGGAGTTGAAGTACTACATGCACTCGCCCGTAAACACGCGCTTTAAAGGAGACAAAGAAGCGTGTATAATGCTTGAAATTCCACCATATTGTTTGTTCATCTGACCACTGACCTTCCTCGGGTATTTTGGCCGTGTCATTTTTAAAAAGAAAAGACTAACATCTCAACATATTTTGGACTTCAAAATTACAGTAAGAGTGGAAATCTCTGTTTTTATTTTAAAATCGCCTCTTCCTTCAACTAAATTCCTATCGTTATGATTCACAATAGGCGAGAAGCATAACACGTATTCGTACATTGCCTTCAAACATAATTATTTGTGAGAATCCCGCATTATATTAATAGCAAAATCCAGTCAATCAGATTTTACAAACATAATGAAATAATTACTCAGTTAAACAGCCAATCCGCCAATCCGATTGCGGTCCCAAAATCTGGAGAAAGACCACGTGATCTGGAACACGATTATCGATGACGGCGCCTCGCAGACCCCAGTTTTCCGGGTAATCGGGAAATCGGGCGTCTGCACGCAGGCTATTTTTAACTTGAACTTCATACATGTATGGAAGCCGAGGAGGCTCAAATAACAAAAGCAAAAGAGCGTTTGGTCATTTTGTTCTTTAAAATTGCAAAAGAAGAATGCTGTTTAGAGATTTTGTTTGTCCAAATTGCAAAAGTACCGTTTTAGTTTTTCATTTGTCAAAAAAGAAAAAGATAAACAATATTTTGAAATCGCGAAAGACAAACGGCGTTTTGTGATTTCATTTGTTGAAATCGCAAAAGACAAACGGCGTTTTGTGATTTCATTTGTTGAAATCGCAAAAGACAAACGGCGTTTTGTGATTTCATTTGTTGAAATCGCAAACTAGACAAACGGACTTTTGTAATTTCATTTGTTGAAATCGCAAACTAGACAAATGGCGTTTTGTGATTTCATTTGTTGAAATCGCAAAAGACAAACGGCGTTTTGTGATTTCATTTGTTGAAATCGCAAAAGACAAACGGACTTTTGTAATTTCATTTGTTGAAATCGCAAAAGACAAATGGACTTTTGTAATTTCATTTGTTGAAATCGCAAACTAGACAAACGGCGTTTTGTGATTTCATTTGTTGAAATCGCCTTGTTGAAATCGCAAACTAGACAAATGGCGTTTTGTGATTTCATTTGTTGAAATCGCAAACTAGACAAACGGCGTTTTGTGATTTCATTTGTTGAAATCGCAAACGGCGTTTTGTGATTTCATTTGTTGAAACCCCCTTACCCTAGATGTTACCGCAACCCCCCGTGTAATACGTCGTAACCGATAGCTCTCCGACTGATCCCCGTGGTTCTCGGTTACGTGCTGACCATTTCAACATGTAATATACAGCGACTTTTATCTGATACCAGATAATACATTTCTGATTTCGCCAAGGGACAACGTAACGAACTTTTGTCTCGACGAACGTAAACACCGCGTAAACAAGAAAGGCGCGTTCGAAATCTCTTCCTCCGACAACACGTCTGTAACAAATTTCATATCAAAATAAACCGCAAGGTACTGGAAACATTTTGGTTACAAAATTATAACGGTTTCATTAAATTCCAAAGAGTCAAAAACTCCAGGACGCATTAAGTAGTGAAATATAATTTCAGTTGTCGACAGTCTTCGATCGCTTATACTTTTTCTCGCAGACATCCGATCTTCACATTGTTTGAATCAATATTTTTGTCATATTCAAACGATCATGTCGACTTATATATAATTTGATTATATGGGATTGCATGGTTCTACGTTAAGTGATCTAACGAATAACATGGAGAAATTTTAATATATAATAAATTTTAAAAAATTACTGGGCGGAGCCTAGGACTGTGGACATTGTCGTTGAAATTGCGTATTGCGTTTGTCCCTCCTTTTCTCTCCCGCGCGCCGTCTTCAGGAGGGACTGGGTACAGTCTAGTAATTGGCTAAGGTATTAAAACAAGATGGCGGACAACAGGATTGTCTTTTGTTAAAGTTATTATTATTTTGCCAAAAATCAAATACTAACTCTTATCCCAGTTATAAGCCTAACCCTGAAAAAGCAAATGTCCACTCAAAACGAGCGTAAACAAAACAAGGTTGTGAAATTCGTTGTCTTCTACCCGAGGAAGCAATAATTTTTGTTGACATATTTCTGTATACTGAAGACTTAAGTGTGCACTTTTACAGTCATTTGTAACTCACTTTTCGCCAAAATGTTCGGAAGTTCGTTCCGAAGTTCGCAAGTTAATTGGGAAGTTCAAAATTCGTTTAATTTTGCTTTGTTCCTAGCAGCCAATCAAATGCGTAGTTCAAAACGAACTTTGAACTTCCCAACGAACTTCCCAACGAACTTCCGAACATTTTGGCGAAAAGTAAGTTGCAAATGACTGTAACGTCAATTGGTTAACTAACGTTAGTTGTGTTTTTTTCAAAATCCGTAGTTTTCTTTACCATCTCCAAGTCCGCGTTGTGCTCATTTGTAGCAAGGCCCTTCGGGTCCTTTTGCGTCATCTCGTTCAACGCTCACAGCTTTTGTTCGCGTTTTTACTGCCATCCAATCCGCTATATTTTGAGGATTGTTGCAGTAATTACACATGGGTATTATGTAGACTGTCTCCGGTGTTCTTTTGATGTAGACGTGACCACCACCTATAGCTGTTTCGCCGCATCCACTGATACTACACTTTTCAGGCCATTGTCGACCTGATTCCTTGATCCAATACTTCTTCCAAGTTGAAAAACCTTTTGGCGAACACGCATGAGTTCCTTCAATATTTCTGACCATGTAGGTGGCGTCAAGCACTAGGTTGACCATTCTATTAATATAGAAAAGGGGAAAAAACGATGTCTGAGGCCTGCGCTAAATGTTGCATAGTAGACGAGTTTAATTCAGACGAATTTAATTGTTTGGATTTTATTCGACGAAACTGCGACGTATAACTGAATTAAATTCGACACACGAATTAAATTCTTGTCGGCAATTAAATTTTGAGTCAGACGGATAATAATGCGACGATAATGCGATGCGTGTTCGAGTTACACGACGAATTATCGTCGCGTCGAATTAAATGTTTCTCTTCTGTCTGTGACAATAGACCTTATTCAAAAATGGCCGCCGAATTAGAATTATTTTATGTGCATATAAATTAGCCCTTATGACCTCGTTTTAAAGTAAAAATTATTTTGAATTCCACACATGAAAACGAGTTCATAAGGGCTAATTTAAATGTATATAAAATAATTTTAATTCGGCGGCCATTTTTGAATAAGGTCTATTCGGTGACAATTCGGCGCCATGTTGTCAAGAAGTCGTTTCACGCTCCACGTCTAATAAGGGGCTGATTTCAGCCCGGGCTAAAATTTCAACCCGGTCTTTGTAATACGAACGTAGCGATTACATGGAAAAATTCCAACCCGGGCTGAAAGTTTAGCCCGGGTTGAAAGTTCAGACCGGTCAACTGGGCTAAAATCGCCCATGTAATCAATCGCTCAAAATGTTCAGCCCGGGCTGAACCAAGCGTGTGAACGGTGTCGATCGTTCATTACGCAGCCGCAAAACAAAGATTCTTCGAATTCCTACGAGTTATTGATTAAAATTTTGGTTTCAGCCCAGGTTGAAATCGCTCATGCAATCGCAATAAAAACTCACCCTTCCTAACCGGGCTGACATTTCTGCCCGGGCTGAAAGCTAGTCTCCATGGAAATTAATCTCGCAAATTGGGCCAAGGAAATGTCCTATAGTTCCCAGTCCACTTTTCGCCCAGATTTTCTCGGACAAAGTTTTGGCGGTTCGTTCGGAAGACTGGGTCAAAGACTTGTTCTGTCTTGATCATATCCCAAATCTCCTAACTCTTAGCTTTCGTTTAGTATATTGGGCGTGCTGACTCATACTATAATTTATGCGTTGTCCATACATTTCCATGTCTATATTTGACAACACAGACAACTGCGAGGCAGTTGAAGTTGGTGTAAAGAAGAGGTATATATATTTTATTTACTTGATTTTCTGAAAAAAGCGAAACCATAGAAACATAGAAGATGTGTTGTTCTTTGCTCGCGAAGAACGTTTGGTAATGCATGTATATATAGGTGAAAATTTCTAACAAAATTTGTCAAATATATATGCGGCGCGGGTGAAACGTGATGCTTCTTTAACCAAGACCAAGAAGAGACGGGCTATACTAAAAGAACGTCGACCACTATACTCTCTGTAGGCAAGTCTGTGACCACTGATATCGTTAAATGCCATGTATAAACTCGCGCAAAGGATTGCGCACACAGCTGGAAGGACACAGAGTTGCCGACGAAGCAGGCTACTAGCAAACGTACTTCTGGTAGCGGCTCTCTTCTTAGACCCCAAACGGAGGCATTAAACCTGTCTGAATTAAATTCGTGTATTGTGCGACGTTTAGCGCAGGCCTAAAGCACTTTTGTTATTATATAATCAAAATCTTTAACTAGGGGATTTGGAAGCCGATTACAATTTGTCACCACGCAAACATTCAAAGAATTAAAATTGAAAATTGCATGTCGTTGTGGCGAAGTACATCTTTTTGAAGGTTTTTTGTATGGATACTTCAGGTTACATATAGAACTTTCACATGTCACAACCTTGTATTCCAAGAAATCGGGGCCTGTCAAAGTTCCCGGTTGAAAAGTGAAAACGAAAGTAAAGTGATGCAATGGTTTCCGCAACTACCAAAACTATATCGAGCTTGTTTCGATATCAACTCTAATGACAGCAAAGAACATATTTTGATAAATGCAAAGTGAAAAGGTGGTAAACTGACGAGAATAGTTTTCATAAGAATCCTGCATAACGAAACTCTGAGTGCCAATATTTTCAGCGCCAAAACGCCAAAACGCCCCCTTAATTGTTTTACTCTGCAGTCCGACACTAGATTGTTTTATTCTAACGCCAGACGATTTTATACTCGTCAAAAGGAGAACCCTCGGACATCATGGACAGCAATGCCGGGGTTAATACTGAGAAATGCCTGTAATTTCTTAGAATCGATTACATTTATAAAATAGGTTGCGTCTTACGCACGCTGTGATTGGTCAATTACCGTGTTTATATCAGGCTATGTAAATACGGTTGTGATGTGTCACGGCACATTTTTTAGCCTTATTTCATAAAAGAAATAGAAAATGGATGCCCTGTGTTATATAACCTGATGCAAACACTCGAGTGAGTTGGGAGAATTCGAAAGTAGACTTAAACTTTCGAATTCTCCCAAGTACTAACCCTTTCGACCAGGCTGAATTTCCGAGCAGTGAAGGGCAGTGTGTTAACAGTTTATGCTATCCTTGCCTTGCCTGTCCATTTACATCAAACCCAATCTACGTTCAACTATATAGCCATCTTAATTAGCCGTTCCAGTAGCTCAATAATTGGAGCGTCCGATCGATGATCATAACTTTCTGGTTTCGAGTCCCGCTTGGAAACTCAGAAGTTTTTTCAGTGAAATAGCTCGAAGCACGTTTACATCTATTATATATACTCAATTTAATTGAAGAAAAAATCCTATTAGGAAGATCAACACTTAATTCTTACCTTACAGATTAATGAATATCCGAAATTTGCCAAACTGCTTATACACAGTATTCCTTGTGCTTAATTGGATCTGTTGACTTTAATATAACTAACTATAGCTATGACCTCCAGTTTAATTTATACCACCGCTTTTGCACTGCATTACGTAAGGGGGTCCTCGTGCATGTCTTCAGGGGTATCCCCAGGACTTATTTCTGACGAGCTTTCAAAAGTAGACCAGTATGGCCATATATGGAAAATGTTCATCGGTGTTTTGGTTTAAAGTGCCTCTATGGCCTGTGGGATCTTTACATATTTAAATAACTTAGGTTAAAAGAAAATGTTTCCCGAGATTTTTTCTCAAAAATATTAAATCCCCGCCCATTAACAGCGCTTCAAAGTTGGTACCTCTATAACTGTGACCGTGCATTAGGGACATGGTGCGAGTTTACTCTGTGACGTCACGGTCGGAACCGAACTTCTGACTATTTAGTGTGGTTTTGGTATTGCGTCTCTTAAACCTTTATTTAAGCAATGAAAACTTTAGATATATTCATCAATATGTTCCAAGATGGTTCGTCTGACTCAGACTCGGTGGAAGAAAATTTTGGTGTTCCAACTGTGACGCAAATGTGACGTAAAATCTATCAATTAGAGCCCAGGCCAAGAAAACGGTCTGACTTTCAAAATGGCGCGCGATTTTGGGCTGATTTGGCCAACTTCGGAGCACTGTTAATGGGCGAGCATTTAATATTTTTGAGAAAAAATTTCGGGAAACATTTTCTTTTAACCTAAGTTTTTTAAATATGTAAAGATCCCACAGGCCATAGAGGCACTTTAAAGCAAGATTGGAGCGAGCCAATATATACTGCATTACAAGAATCTAATTTCTGTCTTATAAACATTTTCTTTTATTTCAAATCTAACAAAAAAAACATTCAGTCTAGCTAAACTTGTCCGTACAATTTAATAAGGGACGTCCCCGTGTTATTTTTGACTAGCGTTGAAAACTAATTTTCAAAGGGGCTTATATATGCTGCATTGTTGCATGCCAAGCTATTTTTAAGTGTCCTATCTTAAATTCTGAGATGCAGATTTCAAAATTATAGCTGTATACATTGATTCATTCAATTATAAAATACGCGTTACGTAACATCTGAATATATCTAAGACAAGGTTTTTGTACAAATTGACCTATAAACTTGATTTCTGGTGGTCGATGCAACAACCATCAATATGTCACATTCGCATAATCCATTTTAAAATTGCTTTAGTTTTGACCATCCGTATACTTCTGTGCATGTTGTCTTGTAAACAGCATTTTTGATTTCAAACGGAAAACTATTCAGTCTACATTTTTCAAAGATTTGGTAAAAAAATTTTCGTTTCGTTGTTGACATATTTCAGTTTGTTTGACATGTAAATCAAACAGTTTGACGTCACATGTGCATAATGAGGTATTAGAGAAAGTTCCGTATCGTTGCTATTATCAAATATAATCCGAATTCCTACATGTTTGGTATTGCTGTCATGATTTGCATATCAAGGAAACAAAAAACTGCGCACCAAAATATGTTACTCCGTCATTTTAAGTGTTTTTTCAAGTAAGACAGGGTCAATTTTTGTTCAGTTTCATAAGCACTTTGAAAAGCAGCATTCTAATTTCTTGTCCGCCATCTTGGATAATATAGTTTCGATGTAGTTAAAAAAAAAACGAGTTCAAATGTTTCATACGGCGTGATCAAACACGCAGAACGAGTTTTTAAAATGGCTTCTCAAACGAAAGGCATATTGAGTCATTAAAGTGTCTATGAAACGAAAATCAAGTTGTCTTATTTGAAAACACTTAATTAAAATGATAGCTTCATATATATATAGTTCAATCTACAGACACGGTGTTTCGCTGTACAACAGCTCATCAGTGTAGCTTGGAACAATCTGAATGAATTTCATCAATTACTTATACACATGCGATCGTCGGTGACAACCGCATGTGGGACAGCGTCGGTGAAATACATTCAGATAGCCTAGAAGTGCGCGTATATATATATATATATATATATGTAGTCACACTTCCTTTTAAACACTTAAAATGACAGCTTCATGTATATATATGTAGTCACACTTTCTTTTCCATTTATCTTCTTCCCGTTGAAGGCCACAGACTGGTGGCCGAAAGCTCGAAATAAAATATTTTTGATCAGAGAACGCTGTTTCCTTATTCAATTACGCCTTTACCTGATCGCGCTTCATCCATATTTATATATATTTTTTTTTCGTTTCCTTCTTGCTTCGTTCTTGCGATGTTTCAGTTTGTTTGATATGCAAATTAAACATTTTGACGTTGTATACGTGCATAATGAGTTATTGGAGAAGGTTATATATCTTTTCTATTATCAAACCAAATATATCATTTAATTCGAAGGAAGCGTGGGTAGATTTTGTAGATTTTCCAAGTTATTTGATAAAAGCAAATCAATAGTCAACACTCGAAATAAATTTCATATTTCTGCACATGCATGTATTATTCTCTATTTAATTCATAGGACATAGAGAAAATTTAAAGGAAATAAATATTTAATCAGTATTTAGAAATCGGAGGAAGAATACGGTCAAATTTAGCCAACTTTTATAAATTAAGTCGATTATCTCTTGAAACACAGATTCATTCGAGAATCTATACCCACACTCGTCAGATTTCGTCCTCCGACGTTTGAATACAGCTAAGCTGGTTAAACTCGATCGTTCAACCTGTTTGACTGTATTTAGAAATCGGAGGAAGAACACTAACTCGTGTTGAATACCGTAGAATCCCACTTATAAGCCCTGGGCTTACCCAAAATTTCCCAAAATTTCCGAATCTTGCAATAATAATCACAAAACTTTGCCAACTGCCAAAACGACTGAGACAACAACAACAACTATTTTATTACCATGCAGTTACTTACGGTAGTAACGGTACTACATTTTATCCATATAATAAATTATAAAACAATTGCACAAAAGGTCAAAATGTAAGTATGTAACCGATTATTTCCTGACTGCGGTCGGGATCGGGTTATGTACTTTCACATCCGGCAAAGGGGTCGCGTGACGACGGGACCCGTGGGAGCTTTGCAAGTTGCAATATTCACATTCCCAAGAGCCCACGTTTGTGTGGCGGGCACTGGAAACGAGAATGGAGAATTTAGACAACGTAATTAATGTGTAAGTATTATTGTATTAAATTCGACCGACAAGTTTTCTGTTACCACATACCAGTACTGTACATTTATTTTTCATTTAATCAGTAGATTTTTTCAAATCTTTCAAAATAGTCTTAATGAAAAAGGTGCCAATTTTCCGAATAGACCCGTGAGTTTTCCGAATATTGCAATTTTGTAAAAGTTGGGGGGGGGGGGGGGAGGGGGTGCCCCCCAATACCCCCCCAAAAACGCAAAAACAGTAATTATTTTTACTATAAAAGGTGCTAATGGGAAGGTGGGCCTATAACCGGGGGGCTTATAACCGGGGGGCTTATAAGCGGGATTCTACGGTATATTACTTAAAATACGATCACAAACTTTTAAACCAGATTAGTGTTGAACAATTCAGTCTTCACTTTTTTCTTTAAATTTTTTTCTTTTGCTCATAAAATATATACACATTCAATTAATACATAACATGAAAATTATTGTATGGTTAGGGGTCTGCATGTATTAAGCATGTATACATTTCTAGTAAGACTCCTAATTTATATTAAATCTATATTATTAAAATCCGTACAACATTGAGTAAGAAAATAAAAATAAAATGTAAGCAATATCGAACTAATAGTAAAATAAGGAAAAGTTAAAAGCTATTTTTACATAATAGGCCTTCAGGCATATTTCTGAAAAATAGTATCCTTATACATATTTAGTTTAGTATTTTTTAATTTATTTATGTAAAATAGCAGAGGATACAAAAAATATATGTTGTTGTTACGTAAATTGATAAAGAAACTACATGCATGATTTGACTATAAAGTTGCATGATGTTGCAATAAAATGCACTATATACCAAATTCCAACCAAATTTTACAATCTCGTTGTGATCATTTGTAGCAAGTCCCTCTAGGCCCTTTTGTGTCATCTCTTTCAACACTCACAGCTTTTGTTTTTGTATTAACTGCCATCCAGGCTGTGTTTTGCGCGTTGTTGCAGTAATTACACATGGGTATTATGTAGACCGTCTCCGGTATTCCCCGGATGTTCACGTGACCGCCACCTACAGGCTCTTCACCGCAGCCTTTGATCGAACACTTTGGAGGCCATTTTCGTTCCGATTCATGAATCCAATACTGTTTCCACGATTTAAAACCTCTTGGCAAACACTCGTGAGTTCCTTCAATATTTTTGACGTAGTTGGAGGAGTAAAATATGAAGTTATCCATTCTATTAATTATATAGAAGATAAAAAGTAAATAGACTATCAATTTTCACAAACATATTGTTGATATAACAACAATATTTTAAAATCCGCACTTGAGTAGCTCATGTCGAGAATTATTTTTCAAGCCAAATAAGGGAACCATGGAAATAGTTAATTAAGCATCGAACATTGCACCTCGAGAAGGCAAACCACTAAATGCTCTTTTGTTCTTACTGACGATCTCGTACCCAGAGCCTGCGATCCTTCTGGTCATTACCGAGGAACGGAGGCTTTGGGAAACTCAATCAGAACCCACCCATTCCTCACGTTGTAACCAATAAACTATTGTAATTGTAAGAGCATTGTAGGCAATAAATTATTGCATTGTAATATGCGCCAAATGACGGATTCAACTTCACTGCGCATCCCACAATGTTTGGTAACGACTGTGGTTGGACGGGGACGTGGTGAATAAAAACACCCCCGACACTTTTGGGGTTAGCGTTAGGGTGCCCCCGGGAAATTCATTTTTTGTGAGGTTAGGGTTCGGGGGTTCGGGGGGGAGAGGTTTTCACTAATAACCTCTTCTAGCATTACAATGCAATAACTTATTGCCTACAATGCTCTTACAATTACAATAGTTTATTGGTTACAACGTGAGGAACGGCTGATCAGAAAGTACAATCGGATTCACCCGCTGACAAAAGGTAGCGAGACTATGGGCTCGAGATTGTTGGAAACTCCGGTGAGAATTGTACTTTCTGCCCTCTCTCCTCCGCAGAGACGAGGGCGTGCGGGCGAGGGAGAAGACGCGCGAGGAATGATGGGAACAGGGAAAGAAAAGTAGCTGGCGTTACCACAAACTCTCGCTTGTATTAATATTCCAAAATGCCTATGAAACGAAAATGAAGTTTGTCTTATTTGTAATAACACCTAAAATGACAAAGTAACATCATATTTTGCAGTTTTTCGTTTCCTTGCTTCGTTGTTGACTGAGATATTTTAGGTCGTTTACTTTGATATTCAAAAAATTATTGCTTTCCACACATTTATTAAATGATATTCAAAAAGGACAAATTTTTTGTAATCCATAATATATGGTGTCACGTTTATTTTGTAAAAGGACGTTAAACGGGTATTTCCCTGCATGTGGACCTAAAGGGGCATCCCCGAAGTCTAATTGTTTATGTAATTATTCAGGCAGAGAAAATTATGCATGCTTACTGAGAAATTTGGCTATCTGTTCTTAGAATCTTTATATTATAAGTCAAAACAGACTGAGTGAGAAAAGTGTACTTTGTCGCATTTGCATGTTCTTCTGGGTTACCTAACTTAAGCAAAAACCATAACCTTAGTCATTATAGTCAACAATTTGAATTACCGTCTATAGAATGATTAATATATGATCACTGGCGGGCCGTTTACTGACTCGATGATCTACTGTCTAGCTTTCATTCTAAGCTAATCATTAATAGTTTTTAATCCCTAATTTCAACATTTTCACCGCTAACCACATACTAAATTCATTATGCAGATTGCTACTTAAAAGCCACTGTTAAAGTTGGGTTGGCATATACAGCAGTAAAACATGTTGCTAGCTGGAATATAGGTGACCCAATATTTCTTGAGCTTGGATTATTAGCCCTTTCAACCCTGAATTCCCTTTTAGTATTTTACTCTGGCTAACTCCAGACGATTTTACTCGTCATCGGGAGACCTTTCTGGTTGAAAGGGTTAAAATCTCAATTAACTTTGATACTGTGCAGATACATTTAATTTATAAGCGCCTATTCTGCCGTGTACAAGAAGTTATGGATCTGTATATTTATACCGCTAAACCGTCTAAATATATTATATATAGGCTATAAAATGTCTTTTTTCTTAAAATATTTTCGCCGACACGCAGTTCTGATGTCGACTCGAATTTAATATCCTCTTCAGTGACATTGTTGGGAGTGTATTAACACTATTCAGCTGAGCATCACGTTTTTTTCTAAGAACAACTTTCATTGCGAAGATCAACACTTACCTTAAAGAGCAATTGATATCGGTAAAGTTGACAAACGTATTGCTCACACAATATATTCCTTGTGCTTGGATCTGTGATGTTTAATACAACTAACTATAGCTATGACCTCCCGTTTAATTTATACTCTCGCTTTGCACTGCAATACGTAAGGGGCATTCCCATACTTGGGGGCATTCCCCATGACTTATAATGATGAGCTTCTATAAAAATAGGCCCGTATGACCATAGAGGGAAAATGCTTACAGGTGTTTTGTTTTAAAACCACCAGTTTGTTTAATTACTCTACTGCACTGTATATGAAAGATTAAAAAATCCAATGTATAATATTAAATATAATATTTCTGTTTGCAAACATTTTTTATTTTAAATCTCATAAAACAATTTTCAGTTTCCAATTTTTAAAGATTATTTATTTGGTAAAAACTTGCCCATTCATATTTGATAAGGGACAACTTCATTTTATTTCTGATAAGCTTTGAAATATATATTTAATATATACTGTTATTTGAAATCGCATGCATTTTTATTTTTGTAAATATTTCTAAATGCAAATATAATATAATATAATATAATATCTAGAGAATAATACATGGATGTGCGGAAATATGAAATTTATTTCGAGTGTTGACCAGGATATCTCACGAGTGAGCGAAGCGAACGAGTGACATATCCTGGTCAACACGAGAAATAAATTTCATATTTCCAAGCATCCATGTATTGTTCTGTTTATTATATAAAAAAATTGTCCTATTGCCTTTCAAAAATTTCATTAAACTATAATGCTGATTCAGCGATAATCGTCACATTTGTGATTATCATAAATAATCGCACATGTGAGATTATCACTTTTATTAGTGGCGGAAAATCAATAAAACACTCTATTTTAAATAATAAAATATAATATAATATAATATTTAACATAATAGAATCGTCCTCTGTACATGTATAACTGAACAGACAACGGAAATATAATATATTTGTTATATACAATAAAAAAGTATAAAATAACAACTTTTGATAAGATTCATTGAATATAACTATTGAAAAAGATGAAATCTGACGTAATATGATATATACAATATAAGCAATATAATAGTAATAGATCATAATGAAAATATAATATATTTAGCTTATTGTATAAAATATAATATAATATAATCTTGTCTTTTTAGTCAACCTATTTTAACATTAGATTTGTAACTTTATGTCTTAGTACTACCTTTCCATGTAAGCTTGTTTTATTTGTTGAATATCAGCGTATTTCGTTTCGATCGTTAATAAAGTCACAAAATGCAAATCCGTTACAGAAAACAATTTTTCGTCTTCAATTTTTAAAGATTATTTATTTGGTGAAAACTTGTCCATACATATTTGGTAAGGGACAACTCCCTTTTATTTCTGATAAGCTTAGAAGTAATAGTTCAAATACGAGACGAAGGACTTTACCGGGATTTCAAAGTCCGAGTGCCTATGGAATATGCCGAGGGCTTTGAAATATTTACACACTTAATTTTAATAACATTTTTACTGTTTTAGTTTTTAATGATTTAAAATTAATCGGAATATATCGGAATAAAATCAAAAAATGTTTTGCTGTTGTCGGAAGTAGATTTTCGAAGTTTTTAAAAGCTTGTAATTTTTTAGCCTCCTTTGCAGGCGTTCTTTGCGGGCCTCGAATATCGAGGCTCCTTCGCATGCGAAGGAGGCTAGTCATTTTTTAACTACGCTGAATTTCTCAACGAGTTGTTTCGATGTTGTATTTCAATTGGTGTATTTCGAAACCTATTCATAAAAAAATTATAATAATTTTGTGGCTCGACGATAAATAAATTATTACTTTCACTGGTTGATTGTTTATTTGCGTTTATTTTAAAATTTTCGCTTCCCAATTTCTTTTATTTTCCCGCTTCTTAGACACTCGAGGGGTAGCCGACGATTATCCGAACGATCCCGATCAGTCGTAAATATTTGTTCACCGAGAAGGCCCTGGGAATGAGTGTGAGTCGTTATTCAAGATGGCCGCCCGTATGTCCTTTCGTTCCTTTATTCAATTTCATTTGATTTTAGTGTTACTTTTATCCTGTAATGGTTCTGCCAAGACTCCTGACCTTACAAATGTATTTTCCTCGAAGCATACCAATAATTGGGCCGTTATAGTAAGTACTTGAAATAATTTGTATTTAATGATATTTGTTTTGAATTATTCTGTATCGTGAATAATATTATAATATGCTACAGAATTGAGAATTATGCTGTAAATTAATTAATTAGGCTAAAAGGACTTGTTGCGATTGTTGGCCAGGTGGAAAGCAAAGTCTTGTTAAAATATGGTAGTAATAATTAGACAAAAATATTTCATACTCAAGAAATAGAAAATTGTACCCTGAGAGCAGAGCCTTCTTTTCCTTATTTCTTTGCTGAGAGAGAGGAAGAAAAGTAGGCTCTGCTGTATTCGTGTTTGGCTTCGTCCAAGATTTAGGACGAAGTAACCCAATTTAAGACCCGTTTAACCGGTTCTCATTTTGTTTTCTGCTCTGATTGGGTCTGGGTTCGAGATTGTAACCAAGCAACTGACATGCATGCGCAATGGAAACCAGTCACGAATACAGCAGAGCCTAATTTTCTTCCTCTCTCTCAGCGAAGAAATAAGGCAAAGAAGGCTCTGCTCGCAGGGTAAGAAAATGGCTGCCCGTGTTATATCAGACATGGCGTTATTAGCAGAATCCCTCCGGCTTCTGATTGGCCGATTTTGGTATTATAAATATTTAATTATTGGGAATATGAAATGTATTTCAATGTTTAATACAGTTTAGACGACGAATCTAAACTCTCATATTTTCAATCATATACTGTATGCTGTTCACACATCGGATTGTTGTGGATGAAAATGAGTTTGCCGCACAAGTTTGACGCTATCATGATTCAAGGCATGTATGGTCGAAATTCAAGTCAACTATCCAAATCAAAATATAGTATAAGGTTGGAGTACTGCTGAAATTATGGAATGTAGATGTCTGATGTTTCAGCGACCTTCATCAGAGAGAAACGTTATTAGACATCTACGTTCCATAATTTCGGCAGTACTCCAATTTCGATTTGAATTCCTATAAATAGTTGACTTGAACTTCGACCATGCTTTGAATCACGATAGCATCAAACTTGTGAAGCAAACTCATTTTCATCCACAACATTCCGACGTGTGAATAGCATACAGTATACATGATTTTAAATTTGAGATTTTATATTCGTCGTCTATAAAACTCTAAACATTGAAATACATTTCAGATTCCCAATAATTAAATATTCAAAATTTTGCCAGTGATAAATTTATGCCACAATCAGCAAATCAGAAGCTGGAGGGATTCCTGCTAATAACTCCATGTGTTATATGAAAGTTTATGTGAACTCAAGCCATAGGTGAGAATTTACATAAGTACTTTCAAATTGTCTATCAAGTGTTTATGTCAGGTTAATATATATAAACACAGGGTGTCAACTTCTTTTTGGAATAAGACCCAGACTGCAGAGTATGGCAGTTTTCGACGAGATCTTGGGTGTGCAAGACAAATATTCAAGTGTGCATTTATGAGTCTAATAAATTCAGGTGTGCAAGTATGCGTTTATGAGTTTAATAAATTCAGGTGTGCAAGTGTGCATTTATGAGTCTAATAAATTCAGGTGTGCAAGTGTGCACTCAGATTTGTCATTTGTGTCGTTTATTAGTCAGAATAACTCAAGTTGCCAAATTGAAATAAATACAGTAATATACATTTAATACAGTAAATATAAAGTTTTTAACGTTGTTTTCTAGTAGTTGATTTCACATTACTTTACCACCCTATGTTGCGAACTTTTTATGACCTTCAGTGTTCTTAAAAATCACCCCTCAGAATGCAGGAAATGGCATTTGTGAGACTCTAAATTTCAAAAATTTCCAGGGGTGTGTGCCCCCAGACCCCCTAGAATAGCCCCTTTTTGTGAATGGCCCCCCACAGAGAAAATCCTTAAAAGAGGCCCTGTCCTATACTAATAATTATTCATGTGTGCAATGTCATTTGACAAAAAATATCTCGGGTGTGCACTTGCCATACTCTGCAGTCTGGAATAAGACTATTTAACAATTAAATTATGAGCTCAAAATTTCTATGAGTGAATAGATGATGAGAGTGGCACTTGAGTGTGAAAACCACGGCAAAATAAATCGTTCACTTCTCATCACCTCCATGTTGCTTTAATTACTGCAGTCTGCATGGCCACACAAGTACTGGTACTCAATTTCCTACTCACTATCTGCTGACATAGAGTAGCCTATGAGTTTGCAGCATTTGTGATAGTATACTATGAATCTATGATGTCACAGCTGTGTTTGTACGGCCTGATATAAACACAGTAACTCACCAATCACAGCATATATACTGCTGGTTGCAGGTGACTGTCCATACTGGAAAGTTTGTATGTTACACCAGCCAGATATATCCAGCGTAGAGTTTTGTGGATTACGCCAAGTTTGGTGTAAGAGTAATCTAATTTTCGGTATAAACTGTTGGCGTGGCGTAAATGGCATTATACATTTAGGTCCACCCACAGAGGTATTAATAACACTGACAGTCACACAGATATAGTTTAACATCACAAATACAGTACAACATTGAGATTGTATTCAACTGCCAAAATAGAGGAAATGGATTGTTGATGTGAAATTTATGTTTACTAATTGTGTTCTGCAACATCTGTTTTTTGATTAGCCAAATTAAATCAGATTAAAATGACATTACATTTGATATTACTTATATTGCGCAGCATTTGCATTGCATTATGTCGCACCTAGATCAGTGGTCGCACCACGTTGTAGGCATGAATTTCCATGGCACACCGAAGGTTGAACACAACCCCCCCCCCCCCCCCCCCCCCCCCCGCCCCGCTCAACTGGCGTACAAAAATTTGAGAAGAAGTTACTGGCATAAATATCCGGCGGACGAATAACAAACTTTCCGGTATGGGTGACTGTGCTGCGCGCTGAAATTTTGACCGTTGTTTCAGGGGGGGGGGGGGGGGGGGGGGGGCTTGTTGAAATTTGGGGAAGATATCCCGGCCCGGGAATTCCCTCAGGACGGGGCGGGCAATGGCGAGTGAGGACCGGGGGCGATCATCCAAGTGGGATAGGTGTCCAAAGGTTTTTAGGACGGGGGGGACTGTGGTAGCGTACGTATCGAAGGTGTAGGCGCCAGCGGTGGGTATCCCCCTTTGAAATCCACCCATACCCACGTTTTTTTTACCAAATCGCAACTTGTAGTATCCAAAATTTTAACACTTATTCATATTTATTGTATACGATACTGCAATTATTTAATATGACCCACACTCTCTGCAAAAATATTAGGACTGAACTTCAACTCTGAAGAGTTCTTTTAATTAAGTTTAATTAAAATTAAAATCCATTAAAGTCAGATGAATCGTCTGAGTCAAAATTTCTACAAGCTTTTGATAAAATTTCGATAAGTTTCGCCAAGTGATATTCCATGCGTTGCTTCGTGGAGATCGAGGCTCCATATATAAACTTGGTAAGGGTCGTTGCTTCGTGGAGATCGAGTGGCTCCAAAATAATATCTCAATAATCTCTTCGTTCATTCGAACTTGAATGCACTTTCAGGGTTAGTCGAATTGGTGTTGCTGTCCCCCCCCCCCCCCCCCCCCCCCCACCACCCCCCCCCCCCCCCCCCCCCCCCCCCCCCCCGATGGAATGTGCTACTCAAAATAATTTGTGCCCTGAATTTGTGGTGGTGTTTAGTAAGTTCTCTTCGTTCAAATTTGCGCACTGCAATGCTCTTTACACGAACTTCGACTGGACCTCTCGTGTCCCTAATTTGGTGTTGCTGCCCACAATGGCTCTTCTCACGCTCAGCATTATTTCATCTTTATTAACTGTGCCTTGACTCTTGTGGTGGTGTTTGCTAATCCATTTTACGTGGAAAATTTTGCGCAGACACATCACCAACTTCGAAATACGACAATTCGACCCGCCGCATTTCGTCGGATAAACAAGACGGATACGCCAATAATTGTGGTGTTGGCTACACAAGTTTTGTATAAAAAAAACATTCGACCCGCCCGTCAGAAGGCCATTCTTTTATTGCGGAGGAACTGTCAAATCCACCCCTTTCGGGAAGGAATTTCGGAACTACGATCGAACGACACCCTAAACTATCGAACTTCATTAAACCCCCCCCCAGATCAGACACACAAGCGCACGAATCACCAGAGCTTCGCTTCGTATTAAAAGTCGTTTCACTTCGGCGTTTTCTTTTTGCTCGCCTTTCTTTTTCTGCCGATCGCTTCTCTTCTACCATCATCTATCACTATTTTCACAATCTCTTGGTGGTGTTTCAACCGAGTTCTTTTCAAATATTTTAGCATTTTATGCGTTAAACTTGGGGAACATGTGTTAATTAAGCTATAAAAACAGAGGTGAGAGGTCGCAATCGCATATTTCTATAATTTACATTTTATTATTAAAACCCATAGAGAATTGTGGGCATGATTAAATCATAGCCATATTGTAGGGGATGATGTAACATAGCCATATATGGTGTGCTTGCCTGCGAGCTGGCTGTCACGCCGGTCCGGTTGTATTAGAGCATGTTTGAAGGCTAATGGCGGATCGCTGGAGTTTTATAAACAAGATTCGATTCCTTTGGGAATTTGGATATGAACAAAATATCTGGCAAATTCTAGTGTTTGCTGTTGAAATTTTTTCATTGGTATTCCCTTCGGGATATACTGAACCTATGACACTAGTATCCAAAAATAAAATTTATTATCCGTGGATGGATATCGGGAAAAACCGCTAATTTCAAATTCAAGCCTGGTTGTTTGCATTGTGTCAACTCCTACTTTACATTGGGCCAAGTATGAGTTCACACTGGGCCAAGTATGAGTTCACACTGGGTCAAGTATGAGTTCAGTCAAGTCAAGGTTATTTTTAATGCTCAAATCAAGTTACATACATACATACAGTACATACATACATAACATACATACATACATACATACATACATACATACATACATTAATTACTTCTTCCCACAAGGGGCTTTTCAAGAGCAATTTACACGTTGAAATTTTAACATGGAGCCCTGAGTTGAAGGCATATTAAAGGTGCTCCAGGCAGCCACCATACGACACATTTGGACCACAGATTACAGCTAAGACCTAAGGTGTTGGTGTTGCGGAGGGAGGAAAACTGGAGAGCCCGGTGAAAAACCCTCGAAGCACAGGAGAGACCAACTAAAACTCTACTCACATGAGTCTCAAGCTCGAGAACAGGGTTATTCCCAGACGGTCACCCATCCAACTACTAACCCCATCCAATCGGGCTTAACTATTGGTTAGAGGCAGCGCCCTAACAGCACACGCCAACCATGCTCCCCTTTTCTTAGTTATAAATTAAAGTTTATTTTTTTATTAACCAATCACCTTTCACTTATCCTGCTGTACTGAAATGCAGGATCCCAGACAGCAAGTTGTGAGATAATAATTATGAAACGCAGAAGGAGATATGAAAGTGGAAAAGCTTTGTCCATTGATTTTAGAAGAGCTATTGTTGACAAGCATTAAAAATAAGTTAAATAACCTTGACTTGACAAAACTCGTACAGTACTTGGCCTGTGTGAACTCATACTTGGCACCAGGGGCGGACTGGCTACGTCCGAGGGGCCTGGGCGATTTGCTGTAAAAAGGGGCCCGGTTTCCAAACCAAGTTGTTGTGGGTCCATATGTAGGGGGGTCCGGGGGGATCATTCCCCGGAAAATTTTTGAAATTTGGGTCTCTGAAATGGCATTACCTCCATACCACCTACCATAACCCACCCCGCATTCTGACAGCAGTTTGAGCAAAATAAACTTTTTAATAGTTTTAAAACATGTTTGTAATGGCACATTTCGGTCATTTATTTAACAAAGATTTTGTCCAAATTTGGCTTTAAATAGTTATATTAAATGTAAGGTCAAAGCCTGTTAAGGCCTGAGGGTTACCAATAAAAACAAAGGTCGACTAATTTCCGTACGCATTCTTTCCATGCGCTAACCACTTATCTGACTATACAACATATATTTTAATATGATTGTAGAGATCAGATTGTTTGAAAGTGTTTCAAACTTTTTTGAGTAATCTCAACAAATTGTAAAGAACGACTCAAGATTGGTCCATGCACTCCCTCCAAACTCCATGGACCCTAAACATTGTTCTCTTTTCAGAGGAGCTCTGCTTCTTGCAAGTCGTCACCTTTTTCTTACCCCTTCTCTGCACCACGTTTAATTGCTTTCTTCAATAATTCCGGAACTCGAAACGTCGGAAGAAACTTCAGCTCTCCACTATAAAAACTGCTAGATAATTATTTTATCCTGAGCATGTATTTCCTGATTGATACATAGCCTTTTTTTACTTTTGCAAAGTCAAAAAAATTTAAGGGGCCAAAGGGGGCCCACCCGGCAAGGGGCCCACCGGGCGTTTGCCCGGTAAGCCCGACTGGCCAGTCTGCCCCTGCTTGGCATCCTGTCAAGTAGGAGTTGACACAATGCAAAGAACGATCAAAATTTCAGCGTGCAGCACGGTTACCTGCCACCATGCAACCTACATGTATTTTATAACAATGTTTTGTTTATAGTAATCATTTGCATTGCAGGGCATGAGATTTGCAGTATTATGATATCCACAGGATACCAGATCTTAATTTTGGATACATGTACTGGGCATTATAAGCACAGTATCCTGTGCCAGTGTGGGGATACCATGAAAGTTTTTGAATTGGGATAGTGAACAATTGTTGAGCAGCTATCCCAAAAAATTGCTGTTGTTCTTTGCATCTTGCAGAAATACAGTAAGCACCTTGCATGTTATGTTTTCGCAGTTTGTGAACATTGCTGGAAAATTTGATGAAATAGTGACGTTTCAGGCTCTTTATGTTTGTTAATTTGTTCAGTATATATATATATATATATATGGATGTGTGGAAATGAAATTTATTTCTCATGTTGACCAAGATATCTCACTCATTCGCTTTGCTCACTCATGAGATATACTGGTCAACACTTGAAATAAATTTCATATTTCCATACATCCATATATTATTCTCTTTATTTATAGTCTGTACTGTATAATTAAATGAATGATAAAATAGAGTGTTTTCTTGATGTTTCCACCACTAATAAAAATGATAATCTCACATGTGTGATTATTTATGATAATCTCACATGTGTCGATTATCACAGGGTGCATTTAATAGAGTTTACTGCTTTTTTTTGTGGGGAAATAAGACTATTTTTTATAGTAAGAATAAACAGAACAATAGATGAATGCTTGGAAATTTGAAATTTATTTTGTGTTGACCTAGTCAACAATCAAAAGAAATGTCATTTCCACACATCCATATATTTTTCTCTATATCTACTATCCAAATGATGGATTATACTAAATTTCAAGGATATCCCACTTGCCGGATGCTTCTGAAAATTTCAAATCTCATGCCCTGCCTTTCTGGAAAAATTTTGGTCAACTGTGCAGGCAGAAAATATCATTTCAGAGTCATTTCCTCTATATTTGAAACAACTTTTAAATAACTCACATGACTATAAAATAACTTTTCATATGTCATTCATAACATTGCTTGTCTTAAAAAACAGCATATCACTTCAAAGGAAATGTAACTATTGTACAAGTGACTAGTCTTCCTAAAGTCAGATATTTAGCACTAATTAAATTTTTTTTTGAAGGTTTGCACATCAAGATTTTGGTTTAATTATCGCCATGTTGCCAACAGTCTAGCAATCTACCGGAGTGTCAAGAGACTGGGGATACCAGACAGGTGAAATGTTTATTTAATATTTGGAATGAACTGCATGCATTAAAAATAATATTTGGCATTTTACTTGGTCAAACTGCATGTCTAGGAATTTTTGCTGAAAGACCAAATGCTAATTACTGTACTGTACATGTGGTTAACAACCGTTACTGCGGTGCGCATATACTGTACTGTACTCTTTTGATACAACCACTAGTGCTTGTATATATATTTAAGAAATAGAAAATGGCCACCCGTGTTTATATAGCCTGATGCAAACACAAGAGTGAGTTTGGGAGAATTTGAAAGTTTATGTGAATCCAAGCCGTATAGGCGAGGGTTTACATAGTAAGTACTTTCGAATTCTCCCAAATTCAATTGAGTGTTTGCATCAGGTTATATAAACACAGGGCATCCATTTTTATGAAATTAGAAATTATTAAAGATTCAGAAATGTGCCGTGACGTCACAACTGTGTTTGCATAGCCTGATCTAAAGCCCTGATCAAACGAGAACGCAAGTCATCGCAAGTTTTAGCTTGTGCTTGCTAAAGCTTGCGGTGACTTGCGGTGACTTGCGTTAGCTTGCGACTAATTTGATCTTGTTCAAATTTCATCGCAAGTTTTCTTCAACTTGCGAGAGCTTGCGAAACGTTTGAACACAAAACACAAGTCGATGCAAGTCTTTCGTGCTCCGTCGCCATAGAAACTACCATGAGAACTAGCGAAAAGGCGTGGAAACTAGCGGAAGGGCAGAACTTGCGACGACTTGTGCCGACGTTTGACTAGTGGCATCGCATGTCATCGTAAGCTAACTTCCTTGCGTTCTCGTTTGATTAGGGCTTAGACACGGTAATTGTCCAATCACAGCGTGCGTAAGATGCAACCTATGTTATAAATTGTTTATCAAATTCATTAAAAATTCATGAAGAAAATTCAAAATCAATATTTAATCAATATCTGTAAATCGCATACAGATTCGTCCTGATTTACTTAAACTTTTTCCTCAATTTACTTAGCTAAAATCACTCCAACTTGAAAAATAGTTTGAAAACGTGGCTATTAATTAGATGCGTCCATTTGATAAGTACGACAAACTAGCATTCGCAGCTGATCTGTATCTGATTTACTACTGTTCGCTTGCAGCTCGCCTTGTAAATCAGATACAGATCGCTGCTCATGCTTTATCTATTACATACAACATTGCCAATCATGTAAACACTAGATACTTTTAAAAAGTTGTGTGTTAACACAAAGGTAGGCTGCCCTCTTAACATACAGTACTGTTAAGTATATATTTTAATTCATCATGTAACAATTATTGGACGACGTTGAGCAAAATATCATGATTTGTCAGTGGCGAGTAGATCAGTTATTGCCTATGCTGAAGGCAGAGGCAAATAGCCGAAATGTGAGACACTGACAAATCACGATATTTTGTGAAAACCGAGTTCAATAATTGTTTTGTTATTCGATTTATTTTTTATTTGACATTGTTTACCTGTAATTATGTCAACACTCGAAATAACGCCAGCAAGGTCGGTGGTTAGCATGACCGGTCATACGTTAATTTGGGGGGTCATGTATAGAATTTGAGCGGTCAACCATTTTTCCTTAATTTAAGCATTTATAACAATGAAAGTATTCTTTGCGCAAAGCCATGAATTGAACGTTTGACCGTCACTTACTGTAAGATGATATTTCAATCTGATTATGATAATGCTTAACTACAATTTCTTCTTCGGATGAACTAGCATCGTCGGCCACTTTCAATACTTGCTGAGCTCAATTACTTGCAGGGAAAGCCATGTAAGTGACATTTTAGTGAGTTGCGCATAAACTAACCGCAAATAGCAGCATTCATAGTTATAACACAAGAATAAGCAACAACCTACATCTACCAAAAGCCAACACAAACTGGGGCAAACAAAAACCAACCTACCAAGCTTCAAAGGACTTCAAAGGACTTCAACGATTGATTGATTGATTGATTGATTGATTGATTGATTGATTGATTGATTGATTGATTGATAACTTTATTTAATCACGGTAGATTCATCAGGATTTACATAATAAAAATACTAATAAAAATACTAAAAACTGATAATATATGAAATAACCAAACAATAACTATTTATTATATGGCACGGATTACTTCCGGTAAAATCACGCGCTGTGATTGGTTGCAGACGGGGCGAGATTCTCCGTAATGCTCACGGGCATTATGAAAATCGTTAATGCCCTACGATTGGAAACAAACAAAAAATCCTAATAAGAAACTTTTATTGCCGTAAAACAGCGAAAATAGATGAAATGGACAACGATGAACATTATAAAAGTAAATTCTAGTATCCAGATGAGAAAGAAACAGAAGAAAATAACGCTAGTTCGGTGTTTTGACGAAGTTAAAGGAATTAAGCGAAGACCAAGAAATACAAGATTGATTTTGAAATAAAAAGTGCCATATAATAAACTACTTAATAACCTCGACCGTTCGGTCTTTACGATAAAATATTAAACCTGCTATCGCTCGGTCAATACAGCAAGACCTCGGTTTAATATTTTACCGTAAAGACCTCACTCTCGGTTATTAAGTAGTCACTAACTCCTATTGTCTAACTTGTATATATACATTAATTTATAATATTACAAAGATATGTAGTTTAATAACAGTAATAACAAAGAACCTGCTTTACATGAGTACCGTGCATTTTATTAGAAACTGCACTATTCTTAGAGATTTGAAAAGAAACTGGATATCATAACTATACTAAAAATGCTGATTCTCTACATAAATTTAAGACTTTTCTAAAGAAATTAACTATAACTAACATGCAATAACCTACTGTGTAGACAACTTTAGTAAATGCGGGGTGCGTCACTTTCCGCCGTGGTGACGGATTCAGCCATTTTGCATAGCTTTTGTATTTTAGTAGAACTAATGAGGCTGAGTTGTTGAAGAAGTCTATATCCTTTTTTTAATGTATACGTTGTATTGTTATTGTGTTGTACTTTGTATGTATGATTTGACATTGTATTGTTACTTTATTGTACATAATTATTGAAGAACCCCACTGAAAAACACTTCGGTAATGTACCTGAATAAATATCATTATCAGACGACCGACAGGTGCCATATGAATGTAGCAAACTTTACGCAAGCAATAATTGTGAAGAATTCAGTAGCTGAAAGAAGAAAATAGGAATTCAAAGTAAACGGAGCACGAACCAAAAAATCTCGAGGTGATTTGAAAGAGAATTTTACAATTAAAATGGGCAGAAAATAAGTTTGCTTAATTGTTGAAAAAATTTGCCTGGTCATGCTGATCTGACGTAACTGATAATTTCTGTTTGTCAAATCATAAAAAATTTTTATTTTATTTTATTAGCTTCGCCATAGACTTGACTAAATACATGTATGGTATCACAAAATAAACTAAAACGAGGACCATTCAAACACAAACTTTAAACCTATGGCAGGGTCACCGCAACAGCGTGAAGGCCAATTACTCATTTCTTGGCAGCTTGGCTGAACGAGGGATTTACGTTTGCCGAAATTGAGTGTAACGCGCATGAGCAAAATATTATTTGTTGCAAAACAACATTTCTAGCTAATGCGCATGAGCAGACTGTTATTTGTAGGAAGTTATTTGCAGGTGACATAGCGGTCTCTCAACCAATTAAAAGGAAGAGAAAATAAATCGAATAATAATTAGTGCTGTTTGTTTAATTATTAACTTAATATGAAATATTTGCAAATTATTTTATAGCCACATAATATTAATGCTAGCTGATGATATGGCATGCAATGCACGAAATCCCAGGCCAGGTAACAAATCAATATGATTAGTTTATTTAGAACAAGTAAAAGTACATTACTAGTAACCAGCCTTTTCTTCCCATGAATCATGCCATTCTTTACTCTAGACGATTTTACCCTGTTTAATGCGAGATGGTTTTCCTAACACCAGACAATTTTGTTCTGTGTAATGCCAGATGATTTTACTCTGTCTACTGTGATACCAAATGATTTTAGTCAGCTGTGCCAGACGATTTTACTCTGTTTAACAATAACACCAGATCATTTTTCTTGTCAAGGGAGACGACTTGACTAGCAAGGGATTTCTCTTTGGCGAGTAAAACTGTGTGGCATTAGACAGAGTAAAATAGTAAAGAGGCCACTTTTGACTGGTCAAGGCAGGAATGCACTAAAAAAGGCGTTGAAACCAAAAAAATTTAATACGCTTTGTTTAATGAACTTTGGATAAAAACTTGCCCGAAAATTTAATAGTACATCATATAGAGTATTGTCATCTTTTGGAAAATATATGTCATAAAAAAAATATTGTCATATTTTGTAGGCTTAAAAGTTTGTACTTATACAGCTTGACTGGATTGTTTTAGTTTATGCTATACTATACTATACTATACTATACTATACTATACTATACTATACTATACTATACTATACTATACTATACTATACTATACTATACTATACTATACTATACTATACTATACTATACTATACTATACTATACTATACTATACTATACTATACTATACTATACTATACTATACTATACTATACTATACTATACTATACTATACTATATACTATACTATACTATACTATACTATACTATACTATACTATACTATACTATACTATACTATACTATACTATACTATACTATACTATACTATAGCATAGTTGATAGAGGGAGATGGTTAAGAAACCCGGCAAACTTCAAATATATTGAACAAAGAACCCACTTGGAGGTTGAACGGGGTTTGACCGTGCACAAAGTTTTTTAAAGCTCATTTGATATGGACAAACGACTGAATGCAAACGTTTTCTATTGGAAGCACGGCTCGAAATATGTCATTATTTGTAATAAGTACTGGAATACCTCGAACCAGAAGCCAAAACAAACACGTAGTGCCCAATCTCTTTTACACTGCTATCTTAGTTCGCAAAGGTAAAACAATAGTAAAACAATAGAATTTTCAACCGTGACCGCGCACATGTACAAGGTATACAAAAACCTAGAACAATGGATTTTATGAAGTTTCCTAACCATCTCCCTCTATCAACTCTGACTATAGATATCTTTTTCTTTAGGTACTGTTTTTAGTAATTCAAACCAGCAAACTAATGTTTATGGGGATGATGTAGAGGTGGACTATCGAGGCTATGAAGTAAGAGATCATGGCTGTGTTTATGTGTCTTTCTAGTAGAGGTGTGCGAATCCCATCCGAATCCGATCCGATCGGATTCGGACTAAACTTTTATCGTTCGGATTGGATCGGATCGGATCGGATTTTGTTCTTTTTTTATCGGATCGGATCGGATTTTGTTCTTTTTTTCCCAGATCGGATCGAATCGGATTTTGCACTTTTTTACCCGCATCAGATTCACTTTTGTCATTGTTTTTGTCACAAAATTAACAAATTCACTAGTTGTATGCACGTTGCACAATATATGAAGCCTATTATTACATAACATTATTATTGTATAGTAGTTTTCTTATTTGTTCATTGGTTTTCTTTTCGGAAAGTTTGCGCAATTATTGCAACATATATCCGGTGTTTTAATTTTCTCGGACCGGATCGGATCGGATTTGAGCAGCTGTTTTCGGATCGGATCGGACTACGATTTTTTGGCTTCGGATCGGATAGGATTCCGATTGACAGTTTTGGCAAACCCTCGGATTACAAGGGGTCAATCCGATCCAACGCACACCACTACTTTCTAGTACAGACTTTGCACTTGGATTAGAAGTCTTTATTTATTATTTTAACTTAAATATTGAATTACATTGAATTGAAGATTAAATGTCTGCCCTATCTATTCTACTGTAGGTCACTGTAGAAAACTTTATAAGAATAATCACAGGTACAGGTTTATCATTTCTTTCTTCCATTGCTTTGGCTAGTCTAAATTTAATTCTTATATATAATGTATATATTATATAATGTACTGTATATACAGTAAAAAAAAAAACTATTTTGAGATAAACTTTGTATTTTAATTTTGTAACAAATAAATCATTTTATAGCAGTGCGAAAAATATTGAATTTGTTTTCCAACGCGAAAAATCAAATTATTTAAATCTAAATGTAGGTGTAATCAAATGTAAACCTAAATCCAAATCTAAATGCAAATCTAAATGCAAATTTAAATTCAAATTTAAATGTAGGTGTAAATTTAAATGTAGATGTAGATATAAGTCTAAATGTAAATCTAAATGTAGATCTAAATGTGAATCTAAATGTAATTCTGAATGTATGTAAATTTTAATGTAATTCTAAATGTAAATTAAATCTAAATGTAATTCTAAATGTAAACATAAATGTAAATCTAAGTCTAAATGTAAATCTAAGTCTAAATGTAAATCTAAGTCTAAATGTAAATCTAAAGGTACATTTAAATCTAAATGTAAATTTAATGTAAATCTAAACGTAAATCCAAATCTAAATGTAAATCTAAACGTAAATGTAAATATAATTGTAAATGTAAATGTTAATCTAAACGTAAATTTAAGTGTAAATCTGAACGAATGTTAATCTACACTTAAATGTAAATCTAAACGTAAATGTAGATGCAATATATATATATATATATATAATATATACCGTAAATGTCCCATTTAGCGCCGCGGCGCTTATTAAAATTTGCAATCTTTTGGTGCGGCGCTTAATCGAGAGCGGCGCTTATTAAAAAAAGTTGACAAAATGCTCATAACACAACTTTAATTATCCATAGTAAAACCCAATAAATTTAACCCAATAATTTTCATAATACCCAATAGCACAATAAATTCAAAAAAGAACGTCAACGTCCTGGTCATCGCCTTCACAGCTCTGACGAAGGAGTACAGATTGGCGAAAATACTGGACGAGCAGCTTCAGGCTCGCAAAGAAAAATACACACACTTTGAGATCGTACACGTAGAAAAATCGTTTAAAAAATTTCCAGTGATGTATTAAAGATATATATGTTGATATGTTAGCGTATCGGTTTGTGTTTTTTTGCTGACTCATCTTTTTCGAAGGTGCGGCGCTTAATCGAGAGCGGCGCTTATTAAATTATCCTGCTTCTGGATGCGGCGCTTAATCGAGAGCGGCGCTTATTAAATTATCCTGCTTCTGGATGCGGCGCTAAATCGAACATTTACGGTATATATATATATATATAATGCAATATACAGTAATAATATATAATGTAAATTTAAATGTAGAATGTATTCTAAATGTTAATTTAAATGTAAATCTAAATGTAAATATAGATGTAAATGTAAATCTAAACGTAAATGTAAATGTAAATCCAATTGTAAATCTAAATGTAAATCCAAATGTAAATCTAAATGTAGATTTATTCTAAATGGAAATTTAAATGGAAATTAAATGTAATTGTTATCTAAATTATGTAATTTTAAACGTAAATGTAAATCTAAAACGTTAATCTATATGTAAATCTAAATGTGTTTATGTAAATGTAGATGTATTCTAAATGTAAATTTAAATGCAATGTAAATTAAATATAAATATAATCTAAATGTAAATCCAAATGTAAATCTAAATGTAAATCTCAATGTAAAAAAATGTAAATCCAAATGAAATCTAAATGTAAATCTCAATTTAAATCCAAATGTAAATCCAAATGAAATCTAAATGTAAATCTCAATTTAAATCCAAATGTAAATCCAAATGTAAATCTAAATGTAATTCTAAATGTAAATGTAAATCTAAATGTAAATCCAAATGTAAATGTAATTCTAAATGTAAATCCAAATGTAAATCCAAATGTAAATCTAAATGTAATTCTAAATGTAAATGTAAATCTAATCTAAATGTAAATCCAAATTTAAATCTCCACGTACTGTACCGTGTGTATAATAACTGCATGCCATAATACATACAGAATACTAATCAATATTCACATTTCGAATAAATTTTCTAAAAAGATTAATGTCAGCAGCTGATCTCTGAAAGGTCTCATTTTTCGTTATTCCATATTAGTAATTTTCTCGTGATTTTCTTGATAACGTTTTCTATATAATAACATTTTAGGACGATTACCATCCAGTGTTCCTCGCTCCAAAAGACTCCTCTCAGATGATCGTAGCAACATCTTGGTCTACATGACTGGTCATGGTGGTGATGGCTTTCTAAAATTTCAAGATGCTGAAGAGATCTCAAGCATTGAACTAGCAGATGCATTTGAACAAATGTGGCAAAAACAAAGGTAAAACACTAAAACGGACGACCAAATTTTTCTTTCGGACAGTAAAATGTTCGGAGTTCGGACTGTGATTTTGATTGGATGGAAAAATTTCGAACACTTTTCTTGTCCGGAAATTTATTCATTCAAACATTTTTGTACAGGGTGTCCCAAAAAAAATGCCCCCCCCCCCCCAATCCGTTTTTGTACAGCATCGTCTTTAATTTGGGTACAAGCATTTTATATCGTGCCGCGAAAGCCCATCACTCCCTCTTTGTTGTCTGAAATTTTCAGAGCTAAATAGTTATCTACTCGCTTCCTGTAAAGTCATTTAAAGAGGCAACATCAAAATTTGAACTTGTCCAAATTATGCAAATTATCTATGCTACCTACAGATTTGGAAAAATACCGAGTGTCCCAAACGAATGTCGCCCATCCCATTTTTTACCACAGCCGTTTGTTTGAGTGCGGAATACAAGTTTGAATACATATGCATGTGAAAACTGACCACAAGGGAATAAAGTTTGATTCCAAATGAAGCAATGCGGCATCAAATCATGTGGGGTTCCTTGGGTAATAACAATGCTCATGAGAGTTCCATGCACATGTTTGCCATGTAGGCAGAAGTGCACTTTACTTCATCCGTCTTAAGATGGTTGGACAACAATTCACTCCCGAGGAAAGAGCATTCATGGTACTTTCCTATCATGAAACAAGAAGCCCAACAAGGACAAGGGAAGCCTTTTGGAGAAGATTTCCAAATCTTGACATAGCATACATAATTTGGACAAGTTCAAATTTTGATGTTGCCTCTTTAAATGACTACAGGAAACGAGTAGATAACTACTTAGCTCTGACAATTTCAGACAACAAAGAAGGAGGGATGGGCTTTCGGCGTGATATAAAAATTTACTTCTTGTACCATAAGTAAAGAAGGTGCACCTCATAAATGGATGGGGGGCATTTTTTTGGGACACCCTGTAGTTAAAATATCTCTTTTGCTACATGTTTGTGAAATTCGTAATCTATATTTCTATTGTTTATTTTGCTTCAGATACCATGAGATATTTTTCATGGTCGACACATGTCAAGCTCAGTCAATGCACTTGCAGTTTTACTCTCCCAACATTCTTGCGGTGGGAAGTAGCAAAATTGGCGAAGACTCTTTGTCTGTAAGTATTGAAATATTTTCATTAATGGTTTAAGAGATCAATAGATTTTCCTACATGTACGAGAGTAAAACTGTCTGGCGTTAGCCAGAGTAAAACGCACGAGATTCGAAAATCTCATGCATGCCGCCTAAACGATTAACGGAGGAAATTTATTTGCAATCTCGTGTGTTTCTTTCATCATTATTATTATCATCATCATTATCATTAATATCATCGTTATCATCATTATCGTCGTCGTTATTATCAGCGTTATCATTACTATCATCATTATTTTCGTTATCATCAGTCTCATCATCATCACAACTGTGTTGTGTGCTCTCACTAACTCAGACCCAGTTTTCTAATATGTCTTACGGTTACACATCTTCACACACTGTGCAACATTAACAAGTTGTCAAACTGTATTTTAACAGAAAAAGTTCCAATCTCCACCGAGAATCTTAATACTAAATATTGACACTGAACAATTGTATTATACTTTTGCAACTTACAAAACTAACACAATCACTTTTGACGAGTGTGACAAACTTTTCGTCTGAGGCGAATAATTATTTTAGTTTAAATACATATTTTCGTACTTTTAGGAACAACATTTTCTTTAAAATTGTTAATTTCCTCGTCTGTCGTATCGACAACTTGGCTGGCGGCCATTTTGAATAAACGCTGTAGGTGATTATCGAGAATTAATCCGAAGTAGCTCGACCAATCAGCGCGCGTAATTTTCTATAATCACCGGTGTATTCACACTAAAACCATATATATATATATACCCTTGTGGAAGTTTGAGCACTCTGGGCGCATGCGCACTTCACGCTATCTGAATGTACTTCACCGATGCTGTCCCACATGCGGTTGTCACCGACGATCGCATGTGTATAAGTAATTGGTGAAATTCATTCAGATTGTTCCACCGTGTCTGTGTATATATATATACATTAAGATATATATTATACATGTATTAACTATTTTATCTTTTTTTCTAAATTCTCTCTGATCTTCCTTCTCATTTACTTTTTCTCTTTTTTCTTCTTTATTATCCTCTTTTTTTTTCGTTCTGCTTACCTAAAACGATTTAGCGACCAACGGTTCTATGGTCTGCTTTTTTCTCCACCCCCGATTTTCAGAGTGCCGGATGTTTTGAGCCCATTTTACAATCCGCGACCACGTTTCTGGCTAGACTGCAGTTTAGATGGCACCGCTGACTAGAGATGTGCCAATCCGATCCGAATCCGACGGATTCGTTGCAATAATATTCATTGTTTGACTCAATAGCCAATCAGAGTGCGTGCTGTCGTTCATTTACTTTTGGTTATTTTATAAGCATGTTTCATATTGATTGTCAGTTGTTTGCTGTACAAGCTGTGTTAGTTAGTAATACTCAGAAAAACTCTGAGCTCTAAGCGGGACTCGAGCACAGTCTAAGGTATAATCCCCGAGCCCGGGCGGAGGGCCGAAGGCCCGGAGCCCGGTGAGGGTGCTAATCTCCATGTGCGTGGAGTCCACTTTACACGCGAGATGAAAAGCTGAAAGCAATTCTGAAACCTGTTTGTATATATATATATATATATGTTATCAAATCCACAACTTGCGCAGTTCGAATAGCAGGGTACCGGTAATAGCAGGGTACCTGTTAAATTATTCAAATTATTTAAATTTACGTCAGCAAATTATAATTTATAAGTTCGGTTGGATTACGAAATAGTTTTTCAACGATCATATATGACGAAAGAAATCTTTGCCAGAAAAAATGGTTTCAGCTAAAATGTAAAAAGACCAAAGAAAGAAGGCTAACAAGAGATGTGGCAGCGAGAAAAAGACAACAATAAATACGACTTAAAACCACTGAAAAAAGCCTATAAATTAATACGATAAAGACCGAAAACGATGCTGACCGAAATGTAACTGAAAGAAGAAGGATGTGTCCTGAAACTGTTCAAAGCCGGTAACGAATTTTGCTCTGGTGTATTCTACATAACTCGAGAGGGAACGATGAAGAAATGTTGAAACAAACGGCATTTTAGATCATGAAGAGAACTGAATGATGCCATGTCATATTTATGTGTCAACAACGAGAAAAACAATCCGAAAAGACTAGACTGAATTGGCAGTGTTTGTGGTGACAAAAGCAGAAGAAAGTTTAACGGTAGGAGATTCGTATTAACCAGTTTAGCTGAGTTAAAACGGAAGAAATCTTGAAAATGAAAATTAATATAAATAATATATTGTCTAGAATTGTCTTTGAACGCTAGGACGTTGACATTGTGTCTTTTCTTGGCCACTGTTTATATATATTTTTGAATGAAAATTTGTCATTTGGTTCATCTCGTTTTTTGTTTTTTTTTAATATTGACTTTGCATGTTCTTTCGGTGTGTCAATACTTGACCTCAGATGAACCTTGCTAACTAATTTTCTGGGATGTTTTCTGATCTGTGTGTCATTAATACAACAAAAAACAGAAATTAGGGGGAGGGGGAGTGGGGTTAAAAAATTCATATAAAGCGGGCGAGGGGTTGTTGCGTTTATGTATTTCTAGTAACTTCCTAACTACGCATTGTTGAACTAACACAGCTTGTACAGCAAACAACTGACAATCATTACTAACATCAAGCTGCAATTTCTGAAACTAACTAACAGTGTTTAACTGGAAAATTACTGTTACAACGCGACTTGTGGACCTACAAGAACTTGTAACCGAGCGGTTAAGACTCGTTCCCGAAGGACTGGGCACAGTCTAAGGTATAATTACCTTAAAATAACCTTGCTCTGCTATCTGAGTTCTAGTGGCCCAATGGTTAGGGCGTCTGGCTAGCATCCAGAAGGTTGCGGGTTCGAGTCCCGCTTAGAGCTCAGAGTTTTTCTGAGTATTACCAACTAACACAGCTTGTACAGCAAACAACTGACAATCATTACTAACATCAAGCTGCAATTTCTGAAACTAACTAACAATGTTTCATATTGTTTGGACTTTGGATTACCATTATCAAAGATCAATTCTTTAAAAAGTTTGACATTGAGATTTGAGAACCAATGAACTCAGTCTATATAAGACGTCTTGCACATTTTGTAATTTATGCTGATAGTCTGTACCATCGCTCATGTTTGCTCTAAGAAACTAAGAAGGCGAAATGATTGACGTGATTGGAAGCACATTTTATTGTACATTTTGTCGGATTATTTCGGATCGGTTTTGGATCTTTATCAAGCTCGGATCGGTTTCGGATAATGATGACTTGCTTTCTTTTCGTTCCTAGCACCACAGTGACTCAGATATCGGAGTCTACGTCGTTGATAGATACACTTACTATGTCTTACAATTCCTGGAAAGAGTTGAAGCGAACACCAAGGCAACCGTAGGTGAACTGGTATGTGTGAACGATGATGGGAAAAATGAAATTAGATTTATTTTTTATTTTAATTACTTTAGCTGATAATAACATTCAAATTTAGGGGTTCAGACGGTTTTGTCATTATCATCAAATTTTACATTTTTTAAAAATACAAACTTCGCCGTGATCTGCACAAACTTTCAAAAAAGTTCACCGAAGGAAATTCAAGAAAATCGCGTTTTTTACGCACGTGACGTCATACTTTTTCCGATTTTCAGTAATTTTCCCGCTGAAACTGCCAAATTAGTAACCCGCTCGCGCGCGATCATAAAACTATAGGGAGCCACCTTAAAATGACAAAGTTTTTCGTTTATACGAATTAAACACCTTGACGTCATATGTGTATAAAAATTATCGGTGAATGTTATATATCGTTGTCGAACTAAATTAACTCTAAGGAAGCGTGTGCGTGTGCCTCTCACCGCTGTAGTTAAGCCCAGTTGGACGGGGTTAGTACTTGGATGGGTGACCGTCTGGCAATAACCCTGTTCTCGAACTTGAATTTCATGTGAGTAGAGTTTAGTTGGTCTCTCCTGTGCTTCGAGGGTTTTTCGCAGGCTTCTGCGGTTTTCCTCCCTCCGTAAAATCAACACTTAGGTCTTAGCTTATGTCGTGCACTTTAACATGAGCCTCTGGCTCGGATGATTGGGCGACCACATCCTGTGCTTACGACGTTAAATAAATCATTACTCAAGCGTGTGCGTGTGTTTCACCCACAATACTAAACATGTAGATTTTCAAGTGATTATGTTTGATAATGACAAAGATATATAATTATGTTTGATAATAACAAAGATATATAATAAAAGTATTATGCATATGTGACGTCAAATGTTTAATTTGCATAATTGAAATATCTCAACAACAAAGAAGCAAGAAAATGAAAAACTGCAAAAAGATGTTACTTTGTCATTTAAAGTGCCTATGAAACGAAAATTAAGTCTGTCTTATTTGAAAGAACACTTAAAATGACAAAGTAACATTTTTGCAGTTTCTCGTTTCCTTGCTTCGTTCCAACCTCGTACCCAGGCTCTTATCTCCGCCCACCCCTGCGAAAAGACTCTGGTTGGGGCTGGTCACGTGTCTCCCAGAATATGGGAGATAACAAACTTCTTTTGTCAGGGTCGGGTGGTTATTTTGAAAGTTTGTCGCAGTACCCAACCTTGGGTGTAATAAGAATATAATATCGAGGAAAGCTCATTACGCATATTAAACACTCCATGGAGAACTATCTGGTATATTATTGAAGGAACAATTCTGAACTTCTACAAAAATCTTCCGTCGTTCAATCTGATGAGCAGCGAATTCAAGGAGATTCTACTCTTCGATTTCTACAGTCATCAGTGATCTGATATTAGCCGCCTGAAGATTGAACCGAAACTTTTAAATTTTGCAGTAAGCGGGTTTAAATTTCCTCACCAAGAGTATCCGAAATTTACAAATTATTTTGGTTAACAATCGTTTGAACCTCCATTCGAAAGAAAGCGTGGAAATCATCTCACTGCATGAGTCTGTATCACTTGGAACGACCACGGGAACGACCAAAGGCGCTCGCAGAATGCACATACAGATTTAACACCTTGGGCTTGCAGCTGTCAACAAAGCTTTAGACCCTTATTCTGTGCTTTAGAAATTCCAAGAGGTTAGTTCATTACATTTACTATTTCAAAAAGCAAATCGAGACGTATTAGTGGCCTTCAATCAGGACGGCGACTTCTGTTTCTACGGCACAGTTTATATACCGTATCGCACAACACTGAGGAAACCGACGTGAATAAACATCGATTTGGGCATTCAGTCCGTGCTGGCTTTCTTGAGAATTAACGTACACCTTGTCTTGTCACAATAAAATACTGTAAATCAGATTATAAAAACATTGTCTTTACGTTATTCAGTTTACTAGTAGCCACGTTTCAAAATTACCCACCCCGAAATTATACTTTTGCCCTCGAAACACGTGACCAGCCCCAACGCGCGCCTGCGAATAGAAGCCCTCTGCGGAGGAGAGAGACCAGGGTCTTTTCGTAGTGGCGAGCGGAGATAAGAACCTGGGTACGAGGTTGGTTTCGTTCATGAGATATTTCAGTTTGTTTGATATGCAAATTAAACATTTTGACGTCACATGTGCATAATGAGTTATTGAAAAAAGTTATATATCTTCGCTATTATCAAACCAAAATAATTCGAAGGAAGCAGCTTGTGGGGTGTGTTTTGCCCAGAACTCTAAACATGTAGATTTTCAAGTTATTATATTTGACAATAGCAAAGATATATAACTTTTCGATAACTCATTATGTACCTGTGACGTCAAAATGTTTAATTTGCATATCAAACAAACTGAAATATCTCAAGAACGAAGCAAGGAAACGAAAAACTTCAAAATATGTTACTCTATCATTTTAAGTGTTCTTTCAAATAAGACAGATTTAATTTTTGTTTCACTTTAATTCTTTGAGTAAAAAGAGGTCTGTTTAGTTGTTTCGAGAGATTTTAGCAAGAAATGTTCTTGTTTAGTTTCAGTATACTACTCCAAGTCTTGTACGCTCAACTCCAAGTACGAGGACAGATTTGTTCCCCAGGGATGTTGACAAGGTAAAAATAATTTGTTTACTCAATTAGTTTAGGAATATAATCGTTCTATTAAATGTGTCAAGAGAGCATGAGGGTAAAGAGAGGATCTTGGTTGATTTTTTTGGTTTGAAAACACGGTAATCAGCCCTTCTCCAATATTCAGCGCAGTTTAAGGTCGATATTAGCCCAACATGAAGTACCCGAGTTATATTGGACATAAACACGGTTGTCAAACCGCTGACCATCATGTTTGTGTTTGGCACAGAGGCATCCGATGTCACATGATTGCAAATGATCTATAACTGGTCTTGTTCACTGATCTCGAAAGAGGACTGGCTCGAGTAACTCACGATCGGAAATCGCATAGAAAATCGGCCACTTTCATGGGGCAGTTCGCAGTCCACGTGCGTGCTGGCTCAAGTGAGTTGTCGGCCGTGTATTGGTGACGTTTACACGCAAGATATTCGTTCTACGCATGCGTAGCTAATACGGGTTAGCCCGTATTTCGCGAGCCTCGACAGCCGCCATTTCCAATCGTGCATTGTTTATCAGGGTCAGAAAATGAAGCTATTTGGTCCCTTGCTAATGGAGCCTATCAGCAATTGTGTAGATAGATCAGTACGAAGATGGCAAATTCTGGGCACAGTCTTCTTTCGAGATCAGCGGTTTTGTTCAGTATCCTAATTGCTAATTGTACAATAAAGCACTCCGACTTTGTTTATAAATATTAAATATAAATATAAATATATATATATATATATATATATATATATATATATATATATATATATATATATATATAATGCATAGGAATATATATAGAATGCATAGGAATATATATATATATATATAGTTCAATCTACAGACACGTGTTATATATATATATATATATATATAATGCATAGGAATATATATAGAATGCATAGGAATATATATATATATATATATATATATATATATATATATATATATATATATATATATAGAATGCATAGGAATATATATATATATGTTAAAGTGAAATTTGTAGCTTGGTGTAATAAATATTTGTAGCTTGGTCGCGGGTTCGAATCCCGTCAGGGATACTCAGACATTTTTCTGAGTATAAAAGCTTGAGAACAAATTTTACTCATATATATATATATATAGTTCAATCTACAGACACGTGTTTCGCTGTACTACAGCTCATCAGTGATATAGTTATATATACTGCTGTACTACAGCTCATCAGTTATATATATATATATATATATATGAATGGTAATCCTTTTTAATATTCGTAAGATTTTCGGGATTTTCATACGAGACACGTCCGCTAGCAACTTGGCGTATTCCATATTTGTCGACAAAACAGTAAAAAAACATACCTGTGGACACTCTTCTACTTAATTTTGTTGACTTTTCTCGCTATTCTACAACATCAGCCTTGTTTATCAACAAAATCTCCTGCTTCGGTAAACAAAACAAAACTGGCCGCCATTTTGTTTTGCCTGCAGGTGAATAGTGCAGGATATCCCGAGCTAGAAGAACTAATCAGATTGCGTGAAAAGCACTATTCACCTGCGAGGTATATGCTAGAATATTGTAGTATTGGAATATAGGAATGTAAGTACGTATATAGCACTTATATTTAAATATATACGAATATAGGAATGTTTGAACTATATTTCTCTGCACTACACGTGGTTACATCTCCAAATAGTATTGTACAATTATGCCCTAACTGATAAGGCATCACTTCAAGCCTTGCGTACTTTAGTTACCAACCTGCTACTTCGCTCTACTTTTTGTCTAATTTTTGGATTTCTTTTTAAACTTTTGCGTCTCGAAGGTAGTGGTAACCGACTTCTTTGGCAGTGTTCGCAATATCGAGCTATCGAATAAAACAAAGATTATATTCACGTCTTCAGGCGATACAACCAGCAAAGTGCGTTCTGATTCACCTGTGGAACAACGACAGTTACGTTCTCTCAGTGAGTTTCCTGTACACAAAGAGGTATGATGCGTTATTTGATAGCTCTATAAAGAACAAAAGGGTTGGGTTGGATTCCTTGTATAAATTTACGGGGATGTACTCATATACAAACCAAGGATGTAAACACATACATTCTTGTGAATTTATAATGAGCAATATAAATTGTCCCATTCACCGAGGTCTGGACTTTCCCAAAGCCCGTTTTTCTTTGGGGGAGGGTGGTGGCGTACTTTTCTAAGCTGTTTCGCTATTTTTTCCGACCTGTATTTTGGTCGGAGCGTATCACGAGTGTGTCAGTATTTTAGCCAATAAAACGCCCATGCGTCAACAAAAATTAAGTTTGTCTAATTTGAAAGAACTCATAAAATTGTAGTAGAACATCCTTTACAACTTTTTCGTATTTCTCTTCGTTTTCAAGATATTTCAATTTGTTTAATATGTAAATGAGAAGGTCTCTGACGTCAGGTGTGGGGTAAAATATTTTCACATGTAGCAAAACCAGTTATATTTCTAAGTTTGTTCAGCGAAATCATTTGAAACTGTGCACATAAAAACTCCTTGCGACGCTGAACATTTCATGTTAGATATGTAAGTGATTTTGCTCTGTATGAAAATATTTTACCCCACTCCTGTCGTCAGAGACCATCTCATTTACATATCAAACAAATTGAAATATCTTGAAAACGCAGAAAGATACGAAAAAGTTGTAAAGGATCTTCTATTACAATTTTATGAGTTCTTTCAAATTAGACAAACATAATTTTTGTTGCCAATCCCCTTTAAGCGCGGAAGGTTCTTGGGTACCAATAAACGAGATTGACACAGCAAATATGAATGTTCGTGGCGCTATAAATTTCAGTTTGGGGAAGCTTGTAAATGCCTTGAAATCATTCAGCGAAAACCAACGAAAAGTAATGATATTAAGTGTTACTCCGACTGACATACAGGTTAAGTAGAGAAACTCTACTCTACATCCTCCACAAACTCTACATTCGAACTTGAGACCTTCCTTCGGTTTACTAGTCTGACGCTCTACCGGCTGAGCTAAGTTGGGAACAGGTTGTGGAATGATGGTACTTATATATTTGATATTTTGAAACTCAGGTCTACTTTCTTATATGTATCTCATGTTGTTGCAATAACTATTGTGGGACAGCGTGGAGAATAATGATATTATAGGTGCTACTCCCAGGGCTTTCAGAATTATTTCAAGTAGGCGGTTGCGATGAGAAAGTAGGCGGCTGTGAGGTGAACGGGGAGTTTTTTTCTTTAAACCACAACTAAAGCCATTCTAATATATTGTAATAAAGAACAACTGCTCAGACATTTTTTATACCGGATTTTATCAAATTTTACAAATTCTCAGTCTTATAAGTTAAGTTAACACTGAACAGTTAAAGCATTCAATACAAATAAACTGATCTTTAGCTACAATCATGGACAAAAGTTTTCGGGACACAGTCCGTAAATGGCGCTGTGTTTATATTTGTTTTGTTAACTCGTTATTTCATTATTGCAACTTTAGTTTTACTATCTTATAGCCCCCCCCCCCCCCCCCCCCTCCCCCGTGCAATGTTGAGTGTTTAAGACAGGAAAACATAATAGAATACAATGTGGTGAAAAATATTATTGCTACATTCACTTTCACATAAAATTTGCTACAACTATAAATATGACTTGATAGTAAGTTGCGCAGCCGAGAGGCAAATATTTTGGCGTTGCACTATTATTTCATCATGTTTCATGTTCTTCACATTACCATGTTAAATGTGTGACATGTTGCCATATGAAACATGAGCGAAATTACACAAATCACAACATTGCAGGGGGGAAAGGGGGGTGTTCAAATTCATACCAAAAAGTATCGTCAGTGGCCCACCACTTTTGGCCATGATTGTAGTTCATTTTGAAACTTCTGAGTAATCAAATTATTATGCATAAAAAAAAACGAGGACCGAGAACCATAACGGATACATTTCGTTTCAAGATGGACAAAGTCAATATTTTTGAACGAATACAAATTAACATCGATTGTTTTCAAAAAAGGAATAAAAATAGACAAGAGAATAACTTTATTTTGATGCTTAAAGTAGAGAGAAAGGTGCAGAGCAGATATTTTGATATTTGAAAGAAAAGTAGCCGGTGGTAAACCTCGTGGCAACCGCCGGAGCTCCGCCGGCCGCTGCCTTATTTTGAAAGCACTGTACTCCGAGTATCGAATCCTGCTATACTACTCTTACTTATACCTCAACTGTAAATTGTCCAGTCAGAAAGCTTGATTTGTACTACGTGACCAGTCAATTAATAAGAATTCAGAGAATACAAAGAAAGCAACGAAGAAGGCATCCAGAAGCCTTGAGACGACACTTAATATCAACAGAATGGAAACAGACAATGAAAAGATGACAAAAGTTAAGCTAATTTTTTTTAAATTATTTAAGGTTTTTTTTTGAAAGATTAATATGTTTCGGTATAATATATCAATTATAGACCCTTCGCTCGGGGTATTCCACAAATCGGGGTATTCCTCGGGCTTCGCCCTTGGGTTATTTCATCCCTTAAGGAGGAAACGAGTCATCCCGCTAACCAGGCTAGCTCACGAGACCTACACTCATGAATGAACGAATAAAATGCCTGATTGCACCATTGAACTCTAAAGTAAACTGGAACGCTAACTCCATAAGTCAGGCCCTATGAATGGATGAAGCCAAAAATCTTTAAATGTTATGGGCTGTATATGAAACTGAAGCTATTGAAAAATGCTATTTGGTCTAGAAACTTCAAGACTTTAGCTAAAAGGGAAATAATTAAAAAATATAAAAACAACTGCCATTTTGTAACCTACGAACTACAACAAGTTTCTTAGTGTTATTTCTCAGCGAAATATGGTCGAACATTTACTACATTTTAAAAAGTTTAAAATAACGAGGAAACTTATACTATACATCAAATTGAAGTCAATGCTATTTCTAAAAACATACGTATAAAACAATGTATTTCAATCCGTTGTTTTGGAGTAATTTGTTATCGTCCCAAATAAAATATATGGCAGGATGAAAATTAAGTAACTTGAAGCACGGGAGCTACCTGCAAAGGGACTGGCACTGGCTTCAAAATCCCCCCCTGAGTTATCGTTCCAGTCTTCTTATAGTTCAATGGATTGCACTCGTACCGGAATTATGCAAAAATCTTTTCATAAAATAAGGATAATGATCGTAATCAAGCAATTGTCTTCATTTCTTCTACACGGAGAATCTTGTGGTCAGATTCCTAATTCTAACAGCACACACGCCATCTAACAGCACGGTGTGTTTCTTACAGATCGTGCAAGAACGTTACGCATTCAAACTTTCCAATACGTTTTATGGAATGTTCACTTTCCTGGTTAGTGTCGTCAGCGTATCCTGGATACTCTTATAGCCGGCATGGAATGCACGTATATACCAAAAAAAACAAAAGGAACGATAAAGAATGTTGGAATTCCTCTGAACGCGTACATCAGACTTCGACCAACTCTCGTTTCCTCAAAATAGGAAGAATTTGAGTCAACCTTTGGACTTCTAAACATCGTTCTATAAAGACGTATATGACGTGACTTTGGTATTTTTGTCTGCTTAAACTGCCTATGAAGCGGAAATTAAGTCTGTCTTATTTGAAAGAATACTTAAAGTGCCTATGTCATCGTCAGGGACTTTACATATTTATACTAATTGGAACATTCTGAGAAGATTTGTAACATATCTTCTCAGGCGAAAATGTCATCTTCATGGATTGTTTTGCCGTTAAATTTGACGGAAGTGACGTCGAAAGAGGAATTTGTCTATATGAAAACCACTTTACAGATTCCTCTTTTGACGTCACTTCCGTCAACTTTAACGGTAAAAAAATCCATGAAGATGAAATGTTCGCCTGAGTAGATATATTACAAATCTTCTCAGAATGTTCCAATTAGTATAAATATGTAAAGTCCCTGAGGATGACATAGGCACTTTAAAATCATAAGCATATGGCCTGGGGGGGGGGGGGGGCTGCCCCCCATGCACGGCACTTAAGGTGAGGTAATACGGGCGACATTTTTCTTCAACTTGCAATGCAACATTGTTGCGTTGTTGCACGTATTACCCCCACCTTAAACATTGTCACGCAACAATGATTTTGTTTAAAGTTGAAAAAAGTAGACTCTAGTTCTACTTGCTGCAACCAGTGAACTCGATGTAAGTTAAAATCTGATACCTGGAACGCTAACGTCCAGTCATTCGTGGGGCAAAAAGTGAGTCAAAAAGTTCCAGGCCCTTGCGCGGTTTGCAGGTAGATTTTAGTCTCCCACAAAATGTTTTTTTACACAGCCGCCGGTCTTGAGCGAACCGCGAAGGCTCAAAAAGGTTTGAAAAATTATTTATTGAACCATTTTATCACGCTTTGCTAAACGTACATTTTAAATTTTAATTGGTTGTGCTATACTGCCGAACTAATTATGCAGTAATTGTTTATTTGTTGCTATAGTAAGGGTCATTGTCTTTACAAAACGTGCACGAAGTTTGTCAGTGAAGAAATTAAATCAAATTTTCGTTATATTATAAACCATATATATTAGAGTTTCGTCACTCCGAAGAGGATACAAAAAATCAACACAAACTTATTATAGAATATGCCGTTTAGGTTAGTACCAGTTTCATCAGTGTCGTTTAAAAAGCATTCCGCATTCGTACCGAAAACAACAACTAGCCATGAGTAAACGCGAAAAATAAACAATCTAGTTGTCAGTTATTTCTTAAAAGATCATAATGCCGTTTAACACATTCGAACAAAGAATTAAAGGAGCAGAAATAAGAAAATGACATTGGATATGATCAAGTATCAATACGTCTTCAAACTCGTACAAGAATAGCTTTCTCACTCTTGTTCTCACCTTTTCAGCTGGCTGTTTTCATCCTAGCCAGCAAAAGGACGTCTGTTTTCTGACTTTTCTCAGCCTATTTTCATCCCGAGACCCGAGCTTAATTTACTGTATAATTTCGGACTGCTATACAGTAAATAAAACAACAAAAGCACTGCACAACAATGGGAAACCATTAAATGCACGTTTAATAATTTGATAAATAATTTTTTCAAACCTTTTCGAGCCTTCGCAGTTCGTTCAAGACGGGCGGCCGTGTAAAAAATATTTTGTGGGAGACTGAATCCTACCTGGAAACCGCGCAGGGGCCTGGAAATTTTTGCCTCACTTTTTGGATCTTCGTTAGCGTTCCAGGTATCAGATTTTAACTTACATCGAGTTCACTGGCTGCAACATGCTGTTTCAACTTGCAACAAAATCATTGTTGCGTGACAATGTTTGAGGTGTGTGGTATAATACATGCAACGCTATTCAACTTGCAATACAACAATGTTGCAGCAATTTGTTGCTCGTATTACTTCACCTTTAATGAACTTTCAAAAATTATTAAATTAAAACTTGTATGAGTTGTATCGAAAACCGCGAGGTCGCACTTGAGAATAAAATCAGTAGATTTGAGTCACGTGCTAGGCAACATGTTTTTCAGCGTGTTTATAGTGCATCGTATGACCATCGTTTGTTTTCGATTGTTTCGTAAAAATGTGGGCAACTTGCGTGACTTTTTTTTGGGCAAATGGTTTGACGCCGCCCCTGGAAATAATTGCCCGTACGCCTATGCTTAAAATTACAAAGTAACATTTTTGTGGTTTTTCGTTTCCTTGCTTCGTTCTTGAGATATTTCAGGTTGTTTGATAGGCAAAAATCTCATCTAGAATTCAGGATTATCCTGAATTGTGAAATGGTCTAGAATTCAGGATAATCCTGAATATTAAAGAAATTACTATCCCTACCCCACAACCTTCCGGGAGGAAAGTTGCCCAATATCGTCAAGAGATAAGTTATAGTAATTTGTAGTTTAAAATCTTATAATTAAAAAATAAATGTGTAAATACTCTGTCTATTGTAATTAATATTAATTTTTTTGATTTTCTAGTCAGTTCACAGACAATTCTGTGGGCTCTTATTGGGAATAGGTGGGTGGAGTGGGCAAACTTGGGTGGAGTGGGCAAACTTGGGTGGAGTGAGCAAACTTGGGTAGAGTGGGCAAACTTGGATGGAGTGATTTGAGGCAGCACTTCACTTGCGACAGTAACTTCCAGTATATTGTTGCTATTATTAAATGTTTAATTTGCATGTCAAACAACTTGAAATATCTCAACAACGAAGCGAGGAGACGAAAAATTGCAAAAGATGTTACTTTGTCATTTTAAGTGTCCTTTCAAATGAGACTTAATTTTCACTTCATAAGCACTTTAATGTCGGATGATTTTACTGGTCACGGAGAAGATCACTGACAGTCAAAGTGTTAAAACACACAGCAGCAAACGAAAAAACTTTACACAGCAGCTTGTGAACAAGCTAGAGCAACGTTGTCAACAATGAACAATAGTGTCAACAATGAACAATGTCAACAATGAACAATGTTGTCAACAATGAACAATGTTGTCAACAATGAACAATGTTGTCGACAATGAACAATGTTGTCGACAATGACAATGTTGTCAACAATGAACAATGTCAACAATGAACAATGTTGTCAACAATGAACAATGTTGTCAACAATGAACAATGTTGTCAACCATGAACAATGTTGTCGACAATGACAATGTTGTCAACAATGAACAATGTTGTCAACAATGAACAATGTCAACAATGAACAATGTTGTCAACAATGAACAATGTCAACAATGAACAATGTTGTCAACAATGAACAATAGTGTCAACAATGAACAATGTTGTCGACAGTGAACAATGTTGTCAACAATGAACAATGTTATCAACAATGAACAATGTTGTCAACAATGAACAATGTCAGTAATGAACAACGTTGTCAACAATGAACAACGTTGTCAACAATGAACAATGTTGTCAACCATGAACAATGTTGTCAACCATGAACAATGTTGTCAACCATGAACAATGTCAGTAATGAACAACGTTGTCAACAATGAACAATGTTGTCAACCATGAACAATGTTGTCAACAATGAACAACGTTGTCAACCATAAACAATGTTGTCAACAATGAACAATGTTGTCAACCATGAACAATGTTGTCGACAATGAACAATGTCAGTAATGAACAACGTTGTCAACAATGAACAATGTTGTCAACAATGAACAATGTTGTCAACAATGAACAATGTTGTCAACAATGAACAATGTTGTCAACAATGAACAATGTTGTCAACAATGAACAATGTTGTCAACAATGAACAATGTTATCAACAATGAACAATGTTGTCAACAATGAACAATGTCAGTAATGAACAATGTTGTCAACCATGAACAATGTTGTCAACCATGAACAATGTTGTCAACCATGAACAACGTTGTCAACAATGAACAATGTTGTCAACAATGAACAATGTTGTCAACAATGAACAATGTCAGTAATGAACAATGTTGTCAACCATGAACAATGTTGTCAACAATGAACAATGTTGTCAACAATGAACAATGTTGTCAACAATGAACAATGTTGTCAACAATGAACAACGTTGTCAACAATGAACAATGTTATCAACAATGAACAATGTTGTCAACAATGAACAATGTCAGTAATGAACAACGTTGTCAACAATCAACAATGTTGTCAACAATCAACAATGTTGTCAACAATGAACAATGTTGTCCCGAGTAATCTAGAGCTAGTAGGGTGCGCGAACTTTTGGATACGAATATTTTAAATGCGAGTGTGCTGGGACAAGAAGTAATCTAGAGACAGAGGGTGCGAACTTTTGAGTAGGATTTAGCATTAGAGTGCGCAAACGTTTGAGTGAGCAGAGAGGTGTTGTAGAGTGCGCGAGCTTTTGAATAAGAAGCAGTAGAATTTGAATAAGAATGATTACGGCATTAGAGTGCATGCGCACACTCTGAGATAAGAAGTAATCTAGAGTCAGTACCGGACGTGAACTTTTGAGTAAGAGTGCGAACGTTCGAATGAGGAGTATCATAGATGATGCGGGAACTTTCGGATACGAATCTTCTAGTGCTCGTATTTTGGAATGAGAAGTAATGTATATGCTAGTAGAGGGCGCGAACTTTGGAGTAAGAAGCATTGGAGTGCGTGAACGTTTGAGGGGTATTAGAGAGCTAAAGCCTGGTTTCCATATAGCCGTAAGAGCCGGCGGCATGGCTGCGGCAAGGGGCAATGGTCCAATCGCATACAGCTTTTTATTGCTGTCTAATTCAACACTGTCTATGATTGGGCCATCGCCCCTTGCCGCAGCCATGCCGCCGGCTCTTACGGCTATATGGAAACCAGGCTTTAAGCATACAGGCGTTTTAGAGCCAAGGACGGCGATTGAATTCAATAGCATTTTTCATTCAAAACAATGATAATGAGCAATTTAAAATCCCAAGAGCAAAGTGAACGCCGTCGTCGTTCTACACAAGACATCATTGAGAGCATTTTCACGTTCTTGAGACGACGGGAACTTCTAGAACGTTGAGGCCTGTCATCGTTGTTTTACTACAATGAGACATACTTTTAAAGTAGAAAACTTGTATTTTAAGGCGGATAATTTCATTACATTACAATATAAAATAAACGATCTGTATTTTTATATAAAGATGAAATTTAAGCTTGTGAGCTAACAGTTTAGATATGTGATTATTCATAGCCTTTGTTTTGGGTAAAAAAGTCTTTTCAAAGAATACGCGGTTCAGTAGTTCTGTATCGTATTCCTGTTCTTCCTTATCTTATCTTATCAACATTTGTACCTAGTGGTACAGGAGAAGTAACAATAGGACTCTAGGTCCCTTACAAGGTTATCCTCCTAAGGTCTAGGTGTTGGTTTTACGGAGGGAGGTAAACCGGAGAACCCAGCGAAAAACCCTCGAAGCACAGGAGAGACCAACTAAACTCTACTCACATGAGTCCCAAGCTCGACAACGGGGTCATTTCCAAGCGGTCACCCATCCAAGTACTAACCCCGTCCAACCGGGCTTAACTATTGGTGAGAGACAGCGCCCTAACAGCGCACGCCACCCGTGCTTCCGGTCACCGTCCGTGTCTCAAAAACGCCTAATATTTAAGCTCTCTATTATTTGAGTGCACAAACTTTTGAATGAGAAGGATTACAGCGTATAGCCGTGCACGCGCATTGGGATAAGAAGTAATCTAGAATAAGAAACAGGGATTTTTTTTATACGAATATTCGAGTGCGCGCGTTTTAGCGGGATATAAGAAATAATCAGTATATACTCATATAGCCAGTAGAACAAGCGAACGTTTGAGTAAAAAGCATCGAGTGCGCGAATTTTTGGATACAAGTATTATAGGTGCGCATTTTTGAGATAAGAAGTCAAATCTAGAGCCAGTATTGAGGGCGCGAAATTTTGAATAGCGAACATGCGAATGAGAAGTACTATAGAGTGCGCGCAGTTTGGGACAAGAAGTAATCTATAGCCCAGTATAGAGGGCGCGAACATTTGAATAGCGAACGTGCGAATGAGAAGTACTATAGAGTGCACGCAGTTTGGGACAAGAAGTAATCTATAGGCCAGTAGAGGGCGTGAACTTTGGCGTAAGAAGGATATAGAGTGGGGGAATGTTTGAGGGGTATTACTTGAGTGCACGAACGTTTGAATAAGAAAGATTAAGGAAGATTACGCCATTAAAATGCACGCACGTTGGGATAATAAGCAATCTAGAACGCGCGAACTTTTAAATAAAAAGCATTATGGTATACGATGTTTGAATATAAAGGAACAAGACGGATATTTTGTTGACGAAAATCCGTCTAAACGCGAACGTGACTAAATTGGGCGTAAAGCTAAGGAAGAAGCAACGCCCTTGTTATGATTTAGAGTTGTGAAGTATACTTTATAGGGAGTGACTCCATTGACGCATTTCTGTTTTTATTAATTCAATGGGATTAAGCAAATCAAAATTCTAAACCGAAATGCAACCACTCGAAAGTTGTGAAGTGCCAAAGACTTTAATTAGGTAACAAAATACTGACGTCTCGAGGCAAAGCTTTTAGTAAATTGTTGATTTTCTTGTTACTTCTTCGGGTACCCGAAATTCCGTATAAAGTAACATTTAACAATTATTGGACGCGGTTGAGCATGATGATATCAAGAATTATATCAAAGCCGAGGTTTGTATTAGCCGAAGGCTGAAGCGGCTAAACAAACTGAGGCCTTGATAATTATTTATATTATGCGACAACCCGACCGAGTCCAATAATTGTTTTATTATACAAAGGATGTATATTTTCTAGCAACAAAGAACTAGTTCAATGTACACAATTTGTGGGTTTCACCATGTTTCATTTAAATTCTGAGCTTTCGGCTCTTAAATTGTGTACATTTAATATATAAATCGCGCCATGCAAAAACTTGAAACGATGTAAAGAACTAGTTCGTCGGTTCGTAAACAACAAAACGACAGTTAAAAGAGCAGAAAATTAAAGCTTTTCATTGTCAACAACGTTTCAATACTGAAATTATCAATATCTCATTAATAAATCATGCTGAAAATGCAAAAGAAATCAATATTGAGGGTCCTGAAGTGCGGGGGGGGGGGGGGAGGAGGGGGTGCAGATCCCATTTTCCCAGCGTATTTTGTTACGAAATTCCATTCCCATTAAAAAAATATCTTGAAATCCCAGTCCCGTCCTCAAAATTTTCTTTCCCATTCCCAGTGACAATTAAAAAAATCCCATTCCCAGCGCTAAAAATGAGCAAATCCCAGTTCCCATTTTACCCTTCAGGACCCTCAATATTTAATCAGTATTTGGAAATCGGAGGAAGATAACCATCAAATTTAGCAAACGTTGAGGTCGACTTTCTCTTAAAATATTGATTCGTTTGAGAAACTATATCCAACACTCGTCAGTGTTCACATCCTCCGATGTCTCAAAATACAGACAAGCTGGTTAAAAACTTGGCCATTTGCCTCGTATTTTCAACCTGCTTGGCTGTATTAAGTAGATATTGGAGGAAGAACACTGACTCGTTTGGATGTATTACGTGAAAGTGTGGTAAATACACATCAAAGAGGTGATAAAGTTCACTTCTAAAGTTTCTTTTATATATAGGTGTTTCGTGGTTCTATCACCGCCATGTTTGTTTTCGCACGAGCAGAACGAGCAGGCCATCGTCTGTAGAAATGATGTCGTTCTTACTGAATATAAATACCATTCTCAAACTCATTAATAATTCATAAGGAAAACATAATTGAATCAGTTACCGAGACGTTGCCAGTTTGTAAATGTGGTAATAAACTCCCATAAATTAAGACAAAGTTTACGTCTAATTTCTCTTTAAATACTGATTCGTTTGAGAAGCTATACCATACACTCGAAAGCCGTTTATCATCTGAGTTTTTCAACTCTCGTGTATGGTATTCATTAAAAATTCATGAAGAAAATTCAAAAGAAATGAATATTTAATCAATATCTGTAAATCGCATACAGATTCGTCCTGATTTACATAAACGTTTTCCTCAATTTACTTAGCTAAAATCACTCCAACTTGAAAAATAGTTTGAAAACATGGCTATTTAGATGCATCCATTTGATAAGTACGATAAAGCATTCGCAGCCGATCTCTATCTGCCGATCTCTATCATTACTTGTACCCCAAACAAAACATTTTCAAAATAAATAGAAGAAATCCGAAGAGATATCCTCGTTGAATTGCTTACTGATTTTCTGCCATGTCGCCTGATGTCATGTGTTGAGGTGCTCAAAATGAAGATGGCGGATTATGCGCAGAACGCGCTGGATATCACCTTCAAATTTCGATGTAGCGTTTAAGGAATGGACAGACAATGATTTGTAAAGGGAAAAGCCCAAATTGAAGATTTTCAATTTACCAACAATTTCTGACGTCCAGTTTGTGTTTGGTGTCTGAGTGCGGATCACTGAAGCACGAAACGTTATCATAATTATGGTAAATTAATATTTGCATGGATACAACTTTTTTGTCCACCCCCTGTACGTCTTCATAATTATAACCATGATTTATCTTAGTACTATTAGAATTAAGAAGGTGTTTCAAGGGGCCAGAAGTTTTGTTCCTATCAATAAACTTTTCACATATTTCCGATCTCCTGTCACTCAACGAAATCAGTTTAGCTGCCTCAAGAGATGTACTATATGATGGTATGTCAGAAAATATTATGCGCATAGCCCTTCTTTATTATATTTTATTTTGAACATTCATTTGGAACTGCATATTCTAAAATTGGTCTTACTAAACAACAGTATAAATTTACAAGTTCTTCCTGGTTATAACTCGTTCTCTTCAACTGTCGAATAATATAAAGTCGCTTCACAGCCTTCTTGATTATATATTCACAGTGAGTATTCCAAGTTAGGTCACAACTAAGATATACGCCAAGAAGTTTAAACGACCCCACAGACTCGACAATATAATCGCCAATGAATAGACTTTGGATAGGTAATCGATATTGTAAGCTATTTATGAAAATTTCTTTGCATTTTTTAGGATTAAGCCTCATACCTCTCATACTAGCAAAATGGTGTATGTCATTTACTATATAGGGCATTACACTGGGTGAACAGCGCGGGATTACTTCAATAGTAGATAGATCATCGACATATTTAACTCTAAAATTCCAGTCGTCAACAAGTGAATTGACCAAGATTGCGAATAGAATGGGGCCCAACTTGGTGCCTACCGTGCCTTGCGGGATTCCCCCATTAAGAATTTTATGTATAGTCCGAATACGTATTATTTATCCTAACGCATTGAGATCGTTTTGTTAAAAAGGATCTAATCCACCTCACTATAACTGGGTGAATATCAAGCGCAACTATAGTTCAGCACATAACACATTGTGGTCGACCAAATCGAAACCTTTGCTGAATTCAGCAAAAAAGGCTCTTATACAGAACAGTTTCCTTTATCGATCGCTTCCAAGATGTTATGGAGTATATATACGAGTGCTTGAGTAGTTGAGCGACCTTTCGTGGCAAACTGGAAAGGATCCAGTTTACTAGTTATTTGTCTAAGCAATGGTTTCAACGTAAAGCCTTCCATTATCTTGGATATCTGGGCAGTTACTCAGTTATTGATATAGGACGAAGATCATCTTCATTGGTTTTTGGTGGGTTACACTTCGGAATAGGAGAAACAATAGACCTCTTCAGTGGGAGTGGCATTACACCTTGGAGCATTGATGTATTATAAATATTTGCCACAGCTGGGGCCAACTCCAAGGCGAACTCTTTAAGTATTCTGTTTGGGACAAAATCAGGGCCAGGAGACTTTGAGCACTTTACAGATTTCAAATCTCTATAGCACTCTCCTTCAGTAACTTCGTATCACTTTACAAGTTCTCATTTCTTTCGCTCTTCAAATTCCGACTTGATGAAATAATAATCAGCACTCGAGGTGTGGGTGTGTAGCATTAGAAGTAATACAACCTTTTCTTAAAAGAAGCTCGAAACTAAAAGAGCAAGACTGTTGTTGAGGAACGGTAGTCGCAGTCACAGACATCGATCTTTAACACTTTCAGGGCGGCATCCGACTTTCAAGTCTTATGTATAACGCCAGAACACCGATCAACGTTACCTCCCTCGGAAAATTCAAATAATATGTTTCTGTCAACTCTGAAACACCGAACATGTGCGCGGTATGCTTCGTGTCTTTTTACACCGAGATGATTTCATTTTCTTCTCTCTCTATTTTCGTCATAATTAAGTTAGTTCCGCCCACGGTAATTTCAGTTGATCTTACCTCCTGGTTTATTACTTCAATATAGGAAGTATTACTATAGCTTCGGAATTACGCACATCAATGGAACCTAGCCAGGTCTAGATTGTAATGAATGCGGCTTGTTGAAAGACGGTTGCGCAGGTCACTGACCTGATCAGAAATAGATGAAAAATTCAGCGCTGGATTTAGAACTGTGGAGGTCCCTGCAGACGGTTCTAATTAAGCTCTGTTTTAAACGACGAACACAGTTGACAGGGTCGAGTATTGTTAAATTTGACGTTTATAGTGCGACGTCTACTCTAAAACAAACTTTCAATCAAATTCGTGTAAGACGAACTATTCGTCTCTGTAAGACGTATTACATAACAGTGAACCCTCTCTAAGCGGACACCCCTCTAAGGCGGACATCACACCAAATTAATTTGGTCCCCAGAGTGTCCGCCTTATAGAGAGAGTTCACTGTATACGTCTTCTGTACGTCTCGTTTTAGACGTCGCACTAACGACAAATTTAGGAATTCAACCCTGCTTAGTGCCTCAACTGTTCGTTGTTTAAAACAGAGCTTACCTTCTCGATCGACGTACATGCGAGTGACGCAGCGCAAGAATAATAGAAAGGGCGCAAATAGCCCGAGTAATTATATTTCTCGCACGTTTTCTATGCAGCATCCGACTCTCATGTCTTATGTATTTTCCTCTGGCTAACATCAGACGATTTTACTCGCGTCACGGGGAAAATCCAGCAGGCGATCTCGGTCTAGAGCTCAATAAATCTTTTGTAAAACGATTCTCTTTCTAATTAAAGCCCTAATCAAACGAGAACGCAAGTCATCGCAAGTTGGCAGTCACGCTATGTCAGCCAGCCGCTCTGAATAATTTCCTGAAAATATAATGTACCGTGACAAAGTTAAAACTTGTTTAAAACACTCATGAAACCTTTATTTTGTTAATTTGGGTGTTCGAACGACCGCCGCAGAAATTCGTGAATCCCAACTTGCGGTGACTTGCGTTCTCGTTTGATTAGGGTTTAACGTTTAATTACACAGTTGTGCTAGTATTGTTTATATTATGGCTTACTCAATATATATATAGTCATTGCCTTGAAACAATGGGCGGCCATTGTTAAATTCTACAATACTCAGCCATTGTTCTTTGGCACAATGGCCAGTGAGTCTAAAGCTGGATTTCCACTAGGCGCAAAATGTCGCGCGCTCGACTTTTCTATTGTACAAATTGAATAGTTTTCTACTTCGTTGTACATGGAAATTCACAAGACAAAAGAAAAAAGTCGAGCGCGCGATATTTTACGCCTAGTGGAAATCCTGCTTAAGTCTAATAAGCCTCGCGTAATTTTAAGTCTTAAATATTTTTTTTGGCTTAATACTGTGTATACGTATTTGAACAAAACATCCGTCTATTGTGTTGCAATTGAATTGTTTCCGCTCGTCACTTCATGCACGCGATATATTTACTGATCAACAGAGATATGACTCAATGAGGACGACATTTACAGACATTTACGGTTTACTCGGATTCATGATCAAGAACAAATCAGCTCATTGACTTGAAACAACACGAAAACGCTTGGAAACGTTACCGTGTGCACATAGCCTGTGTGACTGTGCACACGGCAACGTTTCCAAGCGTTTTTGTATTGTTTCAAGTAATGAGCTGATTGTTCTCGTTTTCCTTGAGATCAGCCGTAGACAATACAAAAACGCAGAGAAACGTTTGTGCACATAATTTGTGGGTATATGCGTCAAGTATCACAAAGCATCTTGAGGGCCGCGGGATAACGATTATTTTGATAACGGAAACGAAATATAGGAGAAATGAAAATGGACGAGATTCGGGATTACGTGGGACACGAAATTTAGAATTTTTTTGCTGTCGTGATTCGGGGAAATAAGGAAACAACAGGATTCGGGATTTCTAAGGGGCCGAATACATGGGGAAATTTCAGCCCGGGCTGAGATTTCAGCCCGGCTACTGGGGGATGGAAATGAGGGAGCGAATGTTTTGAATGAGAAACACGAAGTGTGGAATACAGAAAGTGCCTTGTGAAAAGCGATAAAGAAGGAATAAGTATGGTTTATTTGAAATACACATCTAAATATGTTTGTTTTATGCTGCATGTTTGTGACAACTTGGCTGATTTCCACACTTCGTGTTTCTTATTCAAATCATTCTCCTCTTTTCCATACCTCAGCAGCCGGGCTGAAATCTCAGCCCGGGCTGAAATTTCCCCATGTATTCGGCCCCTAAATAAGGAAGACGTTGTTGGGATTGGATCAAACCAAATTGTGAACCCTCTATATTAAGTTGTGCCATAGTTAATGGAACTGATATACATCGTTTGGAAACTCGTCCAAAGTGATTGTTCTATGTTTTTGTTCAAGTTTATGGAAATTTGTGCAATTTCACGGTATTGTATTTTCTGTATAATGAAGCAGTCATCCAATAGCAACGATCAGGTTTAATTAGTGAGTTGCTTCATCGTCACGTGTTCATAGAATTTACTTTCATATAAGGAACTCCATTGTCAGTTCAACATGACCATGGTTCATGTTGAAAGACAATAGAGCTTCCAAACCATGTATATGTTCTATTAACTATATGGTTGTGCTACAGAAACAGCTGTGTTGGGGGGAAACCAAGTTTGCAAACGTACCACATGACTACATGCATGTAGTACACGCACAATTACTTATCATTTCGTCTCAACTACATCTCGTAGTGAATTATCTTATCTTATATGCAAACGCTACCGCTTAAAAACGCGAGTTTGAACACGCCATTTTAAGCTAGGTGTGTTAAATTCTGGATAAGCAGTAAACACACCGGTATATATATATATATGATACGTCACTATACACCAGACCAGATATAAGCTATCAGTCTATCTTTTTGCGGCATGGCTATATAACTCACGTGCAATCAGTGCCAAGTCTGAAGTCTGTAGATCAGTCAAGTACCCTTTCATGTGCATTGTCGTTGTTGGGCTCGTTATTGTTTTACGCTTCCTGTTATACAACGCCAAACAACTTTCTGGAAAAATGACGGTTACTGCATGGGTGAAGACGACATGGAGACTAGGCAGCCATGACTCGAGTGGGTGTGTTTGAAAAGAGAGGATGCACAAGAGAGAGAAATGAATGAAACAGCTATGCATGGGAGTTACTGGTCAACCCTGCGTAAGCCGGCAGTCGTGTTAAATCTGTTGAGACACGCTTTCTTTGCACGTAGTTGTACAAATATCTTAACAGTTAAGGGGGAGGGCGACCAAGTAAACTTCTGACAAATAAGAAAGCAAGCGTCCCACAACAACGTTAACTGCATGGCCATGATTACTCGGTATTTTATATTATTTTACTTTTCTGAGCATTTGAGATCTACGAACGTCTACCAAACGTCCATAGATTAAATCAAGCTCGCAAACGTAAGACATGCACTAAATGTCGGTATACGTCTATATAACTTATCATATTGTTTCAACGACATCTCATATGCAAATTTGCAACCTCAGCTCTCCATCCGAGTCTCAGACCCCGTTTACACTAGAGCAAAAGTATGGATTCACATTGTTTTTTATTCCCATGCGGATGAAAAACAATGTGAATCCGGATACTTTTGCTCCAGTGTAAACGGGGCCTCAGTAGCTCTAAGGTTAGAGCGTCCGGTCATTATACCAGAAGGTTGCAGGTTCGAACCATGCATGCATGTCTGCATGCATGGGGTTTAGATATCTTGGCTGAGTAATTGAGCTTAACGAATTAATATGCAAACGCTAGACGTGAGCAGTGAGCGCCAGACATGCAGGGCCGTTAGAACTGAGAACTTTCTAATGACCAGTTTTAATAGATACTCCAACCACTGAGCTATACTGAGGCTCGGTGGATAGCTGAATTTTCAAATTCGTAGTCATATGACTAACCATGCACGTTGTAAGAACGAGTTGTAGGATTGCTACAACGTAGGATTGCTACCGAGTACCGGTTAGAACTTAGACGCTCTAACCATTGAACTATGCAGAGGCTTGGATTTTTATGGATTTTCATGGATTTTCAAGAATTTTTTGGGATTTTGGGATTTTTAAGGATTTTTAAAATTCCGCTGGACTTTTGCGGACTTTTCGTCGAAGTGTACGGGATTTTTGGAGTGCTTTGCCCCTCGTACCGCTTTATAGGAAGCACACTGAGAAAATCTTGGAAATCCATTGAAAATCCATAAAATCCGACTCAATTGACCAAAATCCCCAGAAAATCCGAAGAAATCTGCACTTTCTCCTACGAATTCCTGCAGTACTTTATATATATATATTATTTTTTTTAAATGTTTTTTGGGTTTTTTTTGTTACTTTTTGTATTTTCATATTTGACTGTTTTTATGAATATATTTCCCTACTATTCTCCCATTTGGCTGCTACGCCTTCATTATTTCCCAGTTTCACTTAAAGCTCGGCCAGAACATGAAAAATAAAGAGAAAATATCGTTACTTAAGTTTCACAAAAAGTCCGGAAAAGTCCGCAAAAAATTCACAAAAGTCCGAAAGTCCGATGAGAAAATCGAAGGACTTTTGGAAGTCCGAAAGTCTCATACACGTTTTTTGGAGTACTTTGCCCGTCGAAGCGGTAGAGTTTGCATATGAGGATCTATGAGATGTAGTTGAGATGATATGATAAGTTATATACGTATACACGTAGTACCGTTTGCAGGGCTCAGAAATCTTTCCTTAGTGTTGAGCTTGACGAACGTGTACCAAACGTCTTTACATTATACTGCGCAAACGTTACCACATGCACTACATGTGTCGTGTATACGTACATGGCAATATTACCAATGTACTGGCCATAATTGGTAACCCACAGTGCAGTGACTCGTATAACAGTGACTTTGCATGGGAGCGGTTGTCATGAATGATTCTCGAGTGTTGACAATCTTTCAGCAAGGTCATGCAGGCCGCGTGAATGCCATGAAGTTCATTGACGCAGTTCCATTGTAATTGAAATCGGATTATAACAATCAATGCGCCCAATATTATGTCAACTAATTAACACTTCGCCACACGCGGTTCCGCTCAGTAAGTTGTTGCCTTTTGTCGACACTGTAAAACCCGGACAGGACTGGACTCAAAAATCTGTAAAACCTGGACTCAAAAATCTGTAAAACCTGGACTCAAAAATCTGTAAAACCCGGACTAATATTGGGGGATCGCACTGATGCTTATGAATACCTGGGCTTGACAGGAGACGAAACATCTCCGTACTAAAAACAGGGGGGACGTGCATATATATAGCAATTTAAGATGATGACTACCAGTCACGCCAAAAAACGACAAAACTTTAGTATGCGGGCAGAATTTCGGAATTGTATATAGTTTTAGCTGACAAATTGTGGCCAAGCTGCATGGCGTAGTCAGTTATTTTAAGAGTTCAGTGCTAAAGCATTATAAAAGATAAAAAATATACAAGTTTACTTTTGCTAATAATACGCGGCTGATATGACTGCGCAATAGAAATATCGTGATTCATGACACCGGTAGTCAAAGCAGAAGCGCTGCAAAGAAAGAAAATAAGCATATAAGAAAACCCAAACTTTTGCTTTTACTAACAGACTATTCAGTGAGTTTACTACGATTTGAACTGCAAACCTGACTGCGAATTGAAAAGTATTTTTCAGCCGTGTGCGGTTGTTTTAAACCACAGTAACAATAAGAACAGTTATTGTAATGTTGTTGCCCAACAAATCGCAGCTGAAATGTTAATCGCCTATGTTTACAAAAGCGATTTCAATTCGCAGCAAACTCACTATTAACTTAGGCCCCGTTTACACTATTACGGTACGGTCATGCATGCAGTCTTCCGTTGAAAAATCACTACGTTTCTTTGTTGTCGGCTATTCCGGAGTGGTTTTCCGTAGCGTAGTCACTACGTTTAGCACTCCGGCTGCAAATTATTACGCGTCTAGCGTCATAGTGTAAAACAGACGCTTTTTTTGCTACGGAAAGCTCACCCCAATCCGGACCACCACTGTTACCGTAATAGTGTAAACGTGGCCTTAATAAAATTAGTAAAAGCTTAGCAGAACGTTGGGTTTTCCTATATGCTTATTTTCTTTCTTTGCAGCGCTTCTGTTTTGACAACCGGTGTCATGAATCATGATATTTCTATTGCGCAGTCATATAGCCGCGTATTAGCAAAAGTAAACTTGTATATTTTTAATCTTTAATACTGAGAACTGAGCTAAGGAAACTAACAGGTAATGCCGGAATGCGAGGTGTAAATATGATCCGATCTTTGCTTTAGCACTGACTACGCCATGCAGCTTGGCCACAATTTGTCTGGTAAAAGTAAACTATATACAATTCCGAAATTTGGCCCCGCATACTAAAGTTTTGTCGTTCTTTGGCGTGACTTGTTTTTAGTAGTCGTATTTGATCGGAGATATGTTTCGTCTCCGAATTTAACGTCATGTCAAGCCCCCGTTCATTCAAAGCCCATTACCACCCCCCGGGCCAGTTCACAAGCATCAGTGCGACCCCCCAATATTAGTCCGCGTTTTACAGATTTTTGAGTCCAGTCCAGTCCGGATTTTACAGTATACCGTCGTCGGAAACACGTCTGGATTTTGTTTCTGTTCCGAATTGCGAAAGTCTATATTGGCTATCAAAAAGCGGCATTGCCAAGTTATATAGTCTGCTTCCAGCACTTCCAGCTATCAAATTATAGATTGTTTTCAATTTTCTTTATTCATGCAACTTTCCAATTTTGGTATAACGTAAGAAGGTCTAACAAAAAAGCAAACATCCAGCCTACAATATAACTCTTTCGGCCTTTAATAATAATAATAAATCAATATTTATTCAGGTAACATCTAATTTAGTACAAACTAGTTTAAATGGAGCCCTGATACATAATAAACTAATATTTGTACTACCAACTACATACATTATAAGCCCTAACACTTTCCGATCGTTGAATTTTTCCTGTGCCAGTATAAAATCGTCTGGCGTTAGCTTGCAGAGTAAAAATCACCGTAAAGTTCCGAAAGTAACGAAGGAGTCGTTTACTTTAGACTAAACTAAACTAAACTAATCTTATTTATACTGGATAGCTCTATCAGTTAATAGCTAACTGTTCTCCCTAGAGGTCCAGTATAAGGGCCATCCCTCATTGGTCCAGTGTTTCTACAGGAGGAAACCGGAGCTCGAGTACACGGAGGAAACCTGCGATGTTTGGTAGAGTCAAACTGGAATTAGCACTCTTCTCACATGCGGCCAAGGTGAAATTTTAATCAGATAACTGCTGAAGCCTGAGAGCTGGAATTGAACCCGACTGTGCCACCAACACCCCACACGTTCTAGCTATCTCCTTTATAAACGACGCAAATTTATACTATCAACCATGGCTAAAACAGGATTTATTTGTGCGTATTTAATACTACTTTCGGGGGGGGGGGGGGGGTTCGCTATTATCGGGATTTACTTTTAATGTTACTTTCGAGGGGGTCGCTGCTTTCGGAACTTTACGGTACAGAAGACTTGAGAGCTGAAAGTTGCCATAAGTTAAAATATAAATCAAATCACAAACCGAAAATATATATCTAAAATATTATTATAATATATATATTAAAAAATGAGCTAACATGCACATGCAAGACAACAAGTGAAACGGTTGAATGTAAATGTTTTTCAGGTCAAAGTATCAGTACTCATTCCCACGGGGTATAGCTTAGCTAATGCCGTTTAGGGCGTCTCACCGACGATCAGAAGGTTGTATAGGTTCTAGACTTGTTCTAGCGGAACCCAGAAATCCAAAAACAGCTCGAAGAACATTTACATTCAATTTTGATATACTTGATAGAGAATGTGTTCCTCTGTTTTGTAGGAAGTTGATAGCGAATGCATTTCTGAATTTTGTGAGTTGATAGAGCTAGAATTTATTCCTCGGTTTAATAAATCGGATTGCAGCTTTTAATAAATGTTTCACACTCTGATGAAGGGCTTGTTAAAAAAATTGGTAAAGCCAGGATTTGGTGTAGTTGTTATAGCGGTTTAGTTTCTTAACATAATTTGATGTTTGAACTACGCATTTGATTGCCTGCTTGGTTCCTAGCAGCCAATCAAATGCGTAGTTCGAAACGAACCTTTGAACTGTGTATAAGCAGCTTGCGAACTTCGAACAAACTTCCAAATGTTTTTCTAAAAAGTATGTTCTAATATTTAAGTGATTGTAATACTGAATAAATTGGATTGCACAGCTGATCACGACTGTTGTACATTTTACTCAGAATGAGAGTAGCCATAAACGGCTAGTAGGGCTCTGTTCGTAACGACAGTTTTCGTTGCTAAAAATCTTGGCAGTTTACCAGATAGTGGTCTGATCCAAATCAATCTTTGCCAAACGGCTATACCGGCCGGAGCCCGGAAGCATGGTTTAATCGAAATGACTACTTGGCAAAGACCACCGACGATCACGTCTGAACGCGGAGACAACATGCAAAGGCAAAACGACTGTATTGTCTTCTTGAACTTCTTTTGGCATTTGTTATGGCAGTTATCTTATTATCTGCTTTCTGTTCAAGGATTATTGCAAAGTGTGCATCAATATTGCAAAATAAAAAACGAAATTGAAAAATATATATAATCTCAGATATTGGCTAACTTGGTGTTTACAAATTTCATCACGTATACAAGCAGTTTTAACTGAATGATAAATTATTAACAAGATCAAAATCACATGATTGAAGAGAATTATTTATATATATATGATTTGTAACACCGCCAATTAAGGAAATTTTAGGATTATGTTGCAATTCCCTTTTCTAGCTATTTGCTATTATTTATGTAAACTTTGCAATATTCTTTGAATGGGAAACAATCATGAGTCAACTAAAAATCGGTCAATTTCTCAATTTTTAATCATAGCCTTGTTTTTGTTTTCCCATTGACTACTAACCGGGAAAAGATAGGTAAGAATCAGCCCGTGGTTATGTGAACGGCCCCTAACGAGTCGATGTCCCTGCTCGTCGAGTCACAAGTTCTGTCACCGCAACGCTAAACGAAAATTATATGTTAAATTATATACCGTCGTGCCAAAAATTGGTAAAAATTCATCCCAGCCTGGCCAAGTCAGTCAATTCATTTGATAAGATTTGTTGGAAATTTCTGTTTTGAATTTGATTGGTTTTTGGGTTTTTAAATAACCAATTGAAAATCTAATTATTAGTCAAACACCAATCAAATTCAAAGCAGGCCTAGGAAGTTGTTCCGTGTTGTTCGACGAACTTCGTCAAATGAATAAAATAATTGGTCAGCCTGTCAGCTAAATTAAGGAACTGATTTTCAACAAGTTTTAAAGGAACACTAGCTCCCATTGCCACAACAGTATTAGAACAACTATTAAACTATTACGACAATGCCAAATATTATACTAGAAAGATAGAACGAAGGTTCGCGTAACAAATTATCTTTTAAAATTCTGGACATCTGGTGTCTCTGGATGTGACTCGACAGTAGTGATTCAATTTGAATTCCCTAATAACAAACAAATGTTGTATATTACTTTATATGTTAAGACTTTGAATTTTGTCTTGCTTTGGCCTGCTCTAATATTCTTTTGCCAAAAAAGATTTAGGCAATCTAGTGCTTACAATTTCCGAATTCCGATGCGGCATTTGTTAAAACTAGTTATCAGTTTATAGTCCGTCATATTGGCGACAGTGATAACATAATGTGATTGCCTAGCTTGCCATTCCTTGAATTTTCTCGGTCCTGTGCTCTGCCGGTGATATTTGGAAATTGGGGTTGGAAATCAAAGACTACTTGTTGCAAAGCGCAGGCAAGTTAAGGGCTCTTGTCTTAAAAGGAAGGAAGGAAATATGACACTGCAAACTAGAGCATTTATAATCACGACTACGTATTAACAACCCAACCACTTCTGAATTTCGTCAGCGGCTATAATTTCGACAACAACGATTTGAGAAGATTCAGACGAAATTTTAGTGGTCGTATGGCAAGTACGTGACCGTTCGTGGAACACCGCTCTCTAGTTTTAAAATGAGCTAGCAATTTCTCCCCCGTTTCCTCTAATTATAATAAAATTAAAAAGACAGTTCGTTACAGCTGCATATTGTTGTGACAGGAAAACGCGCGGGAAACTCTGGGCCTTTGTTTGCATAAGCCTGACGAGTTTGGGCACAAATGAATTAGGGTTTCGAGGAAAAGATGTTCTACAGTGGCCACAACACAACATTTTGGTTGATAAGTTTAAACAAATGACAGACGAGAAGCGAGAATGCCCAACGTGGCCGACCAACGGGTAGAATTTTAGCTTTTAATAGCTTTTACGCGCTCGAAGCCCATGCACTGTTTTCCGGTGTAATCGAAAGGTTGAGGCTGTCGACGGACAGGTAGCGTATGAATGACGTTGATTGGTTCGTGACGCATCTCATGTGACTTGCCCTTATCAGTGAATGGAATGTTCAGTGTTTACGTTGTTCGAGCAAGGTGTGAACGTTTGTTTTTTGGCTCTACTCGATCGAACGCCACGAAATAGATAGCCACATGTTGGTGGGTTATCGGATTTCCACTTACTTCCTGATGTTCATATGACATGAGTCGAGACGGGTCAAGAAGAAAATCAATCATAACTTGTCGGCCACGGCAACAGGATGGCTCGAAGCGCTCAACGTATTTGGAAATGTATCGCCATTGTTATTTACATTCTCTTTGCCGCTTCCCCAGTCGACTGTGGACTAACGTTGGTCGTAAAGCGGCAATTTGCTGAAAATGAACTGGGTTATCCCGTCGACAACGATATTTTCTTAATCAAGAACGGCGTCCAGCATTACGTTTTCGGCAATGCCAAGTTGTTCAACAAAGCTACACGACCGCTCTCTCCGGCTATAAAACGTGTCGTATTGACTTGGATGGCGGAAACGCATAGCGAACACTACTCGCTTCGGGTCATATCTTCGGACCTGAAAGTAATGAGTGAACCCAAAATTTCGCCCATTCCGTTGCAGGGAACCGTTCAGGAGTCAAAAGCGTTTGAAATTACACTTCCTTGTACTGGCCAAGTTCATGAATCGGTGAACGTAAAATTTGTGTTGAATTACACAAACTACGACCACAACACCCGCCGCTCGTCCAAACGAACTCTGGCGTTTTCAGTGGCCAAGTGGTGCACAATAAACGGATCGATCGATAAGGGAGGGACTACAAAAGCAACGACGACGAAGAGCGTTAATCGTACAGTTGTTGTAACCGTTAGTGCGGCTATCGCTTGTGTTGTGTGCGTTTGTATTTTGGTCGTTTTCTTCTGGCGTTTGGTCAAGCGTATCAAAAAGAAATTTGGCTTCGACGAAGTAACCGAAAGGCCGTCTCCCCTCACCGAAATAACTTGTCATTCTTCGGCTGCTACGACGTCTCAACTCCCGACTGTCGTCTATTCTCCAACACGCGATCGATCGGCAAACAACTTCTTTACGAAGATTGCGAAACGCGAAGCGAAGTCGAAGCAACAGTGTTGTCCAATTTGTCCACCAAACACAAACTCGAACCATTCTTCGCATTTCAACGGCAAGCAAGAACAACGATCTGTTGATCCCACGAAGAGTCTTAGTGGACATCGTGTTGGCTGTAATAGCCAAGAACGAAAGCTTTTTAGTGAAATTAGTCTCGAAGACGATGTTTTTGTCTCGGAGCGATGCGATGTTTCCTTAATCGAAAACGAACATTCTTCGTCAACGCTCACGCTGGCGAAAGAATCTGACAACAAGAAGCAAATGTACTCGACATTGAACGAATATTGGGCGACAAAACTAGAAGGCACTTTAAAATCGAGGGACGAAGTCGAAATTCGTACAGAAGTGTTGGGCGAAGGGATGTTCGGCCGTGTTTATAAAGGGAAGATGGTGAGCGACCAAGAGGCGCACACAACAACGTCGTGTGTGGATGTGGCCGTGAAAGTTTGCCTCGATGATATCGAATTCGAGCAGATGATCGAGTGTGTCAACGAGGCTATTCTTATGAAAACACTGGGACACGAGAACTTATTAAATCTGCTTGGAGTAATACTACAACCGGCCTCCCCACCTCTGATCTTAACGCCATTGTTGGCACATGGAGATTTACACAAATTCTTGAGGCATTCTCGGGGGATCGGCATTCGTCGCCAGCTGATCGGCTCGAGACAACTCGTGAACTTTGCGACGCAAATTGCTCGTGGAATGGAATACCTGTCTAGTCAGAAAGTGGTCCATCGGGACCTGGCCACCAGAAATTGCTTTGTCGACAAAGACCTGAATGTGAAAATTGGTGATTTTGCTCTGGCAAGAAAGGTCCACCAGTTTGGTTTGCACAAAGTGGAGCACCCTACTCAGTTAGCAGTGAAATGGCTGGCACTTGAAAGTTTGATGTACTATATATTCACAGAGAAGAGTGATATCTGGTCTTTTGGTATTGTGTTATGGGAACTTGTAACTTTGGGCTCTCAGCCTTATGCTGGTCTCGATAACCACGAGGTCATGCCTTACCTCGAAACTGGAAAGAGACTATCTCGGCCACTGAGATGTCCTGATGATTTGTATGCGATCATGTACTCCTGTTGGTTAGCATCACCTGATGACCGTCCTACCTTTAGCATCATGGTTCACAAACTGGAAGATTATGAACTGCGGCTGAGGCCATCCTGTATTGCTTTTGAATTTGATGAAGACACCATCGAAATGACAGATGACTGTGATGTATTTTAGGTATGATCATATTAAACTGTATTCTGAATTAGTACATAATGGAAACAATTTTTTATGATACTCTTTCTTCAAATCGTATTTATATATATATATATATATATATATATATATATATATATATATATATATATATATATATATATATACAGCTGTTTTTACACAATATTTCAAGATTTTGCAATCTTAGACAACTGAGATAAAAATCTTTAAACTATATATAATATATAATATATATATATATATATATATATATATATATATATATATATATATTATATATAGTTTTTATCTCTATTTATCTCTATATATTATATATAGATTTTTATCTCAGTTGTTGCAAAATCTTGAAATACTGTGTAAAAACAGCTGTGTGTGTTTTGATAAAATGTATATTTATATATGTTATTATACTGAACTAATAATTCTGATTGACAAATTAATACCTTGTGCGATGTGTCTAAAGGTTGCTATCTGATATGTAGCTGTTTGGCATTGCAACATATTGGACTGGTATGTGACACTAATGCAGATGTTTGATTGGATGATTATTTGTGAGAGTATAATACTTGTACTATAAATTTATTACATGCAATCTGAAGAAACTTTCGATAAAGCTTGTTTCCATTTTAAAAACTAGTTTTGAACAGAATATTGACCTTATAAACTGTTCAAAGTTTTCTGATTTTCTTTTGAGAAAAAAAAAGTGCTTTCTTGTTTATTTACAAAACTATTATTCATTTGGCAATTTGACATTGTAAAAAGTTGTAAGATATCCTGTATATATTTCTTCCTCTTGAAATTAATGGCCACAACATGAACAGAAATTGTGGCAAGTGTTCTTTGTATATAATGAAATATATTTCCATGTTGACTGTTCTAGTGTCAACATTTTGTAAAATTTACTCAGCAAGTCAAATTGTAAATAGAGGCATGTATATATATTGAGCCTTAAGCAGCTAAGGCTATTTTTGTATGTTAATAATACCTACCAGAGTTATATGTTCTTTATATCTTGGTCACTACCAAAAAGATGTAGTTTTTAGGGATGGTATTGTTTTGGGCCATTTCATTTACAAAACTCAATTTTGATATTTGAATAAACCATTTAATACAACCAAAACATTCATTCATGTTTCACAGTTTGAAACGTTTTTGACTGTTATTTATTAAGCTATGTACACTATTACCGTTTAGAAAACATTGTAATATGAAATTAAAATAATCTGTTCTCAGCTCATCTACCAAATATCATTGGTTATGATCGTCAGATGGCCGTTATGGCCGTTGTTACAAAATATTGACCCAATCCAACATATTGGTTGATCTCTATCACACAATCACACGATTGTGAAATTTTTGTGTTGTACATGTATTTATTTTGTTTGATTTCAGCCATTTTGCATTGAAAAATATTTCTGATACTTATGTGTTATCGTGCAAGTTTCCATATTCAGTAACATACATATCTTTGGAAACTAGAAATTAAAGCCGTTTAAAACATCTTTAATATCAAGGTTGTTTTTTTTTTACAATGTATTTTATTTACAATCCAATTTGTTTACAATAATCAGACCCTATTCAATTAGATCCTTTCTGGTAGTGACATTTGAGATTTTGTGCATTCTCGTTCATTAAACAGTTTTGTGATATGATTATGTAAAGAATTTATTGAACCTTTGTTAATCGTCTGTTCTTGTCTGCTTGTATGTTATCTTCCAAAAACCTGTAAATTTGAACTGTTTCTGCTGGACAAAACAACTGATGACTTTATTTAATAGAACATATTAATTATTAAACAAACATACTTTGTAACTTATATTAGATGAGTGTATGTCTTGTTATGGTTGTCGTTCGTTACGTAAAGCCGTATCTGGTAGTTATATTTTTACATAATAAACTGTTAAAAACATCACCAATGTGTTTTCTATTTGTAAAAGAGACGTACAGTACTGCATTGCCAAGGCTTGAGAGTTGAGAGCGAACGCAAAGCGAAAAAGTGGTGAACTGCCTAATTTTTCTCCCTTTAATGCGCGGCAATGCCGAGACGTTTCTCCTTGACGAGTAAAATTCTTTGGTAAAAGCCTATATCGAACTCAACCTATTAAAACCATCTTAGTCCCAGTATACAGTAGCTCAGTGGTTAGTTGGAGCGTCTCACCGGCGAACAGAATTAGCTTAAGGGTTCGAGTCTCGCTTCAACTGCTAGAAGAATTTTCTCGATTAAAATAGTTCGAAGAACTCAAATTTCAATTCTAATATTTGAGCTAGCATAAACAGTTCTTTTTAATCTTAATATACATGTAGTGCATGTGGTACGTTTGCGAGCTTGGTGTATATAATGTAACGTTCGTCAAGCTCAAATACTCAGAAAAGATTTTAGAGCTCTAGACAAAGATCGAACTACCGTGACTTCAATTCGGATGGAGAGCCAAGGTTGTACATTCATAGTGGTTTGTAGAGCGTCAAATCATGATATATATTGTGCATGTTCCTCTGATGACAATATTAGCGTCGTCCTGCTATCAGCAAATACATGTATAACACTTCAAATGTGTTACCATCGGGTCTGCGCGGTAAAACATATCCCATATATTGCTGACATATACCGGCGTATATTATAAGCCGGTTATGAGGTGTTCCTGATTATGTTTTGTCTGCATGACATGTGTTTATCAGAGCATCTCATGCATATCGAAAGCAAGTTACCCTCCCAGACACAGCACGCGATCTATGTCTGGAGTACAGTGGGCAATGGCAATAACCGGTCAGTTATCGTAAGGGAACAGGTCCGATCCTTGTCTAGGGTTCAGAAACGTTTTCTGATTATTCGAGCTTGACGAACGTCCACCAAAGGTTTGTCAGCTCGCATATGTACATGCATCACTCTTTAATATATGCTGGCCAGCACAAGGTCAAATGACCAGTGTTATTTGTGCGAATAAGTGAAAAAGCGGTAAACTGGCGAGATTTTTAATAACGAAAAACTGACGTTTCGAGCGGAGCCCTTCATTATCTTAAGTTTACACGGCCAAAATTTAAGCGGGATCTGAGCCACATCTGACTTTAAGATGGCTCCATACATTTTCTTGGAAAATTGAAAATACAAGTTTGAGAGTCCAAAACACATGATTAAACAATTCGGGAAAAGAATAAAACTAAATGTTATGTATAGTTAAACAGTCTGACAATCACAAACTGTTACCAAATAAATAGCAACAGTTGGTGCCATAGCAACAATGACGTTTCAAAATGGCTTCCAATTACCCTTCAAACTTTGGTGACCCCCAATTTTTTTATCATTAAAACTTTTCTTGAAGTATGAGTAATCAATTGGCCGATTTAAAAAAAAATTCTGTAGAACGAATAATTTTTTCCCCAGAAAAATCATGTTTGTTAGTTTTTAAAAAATTTCGTTCTACAGAATTTTTTTTAAATCGGCCTATTGATTACTCATACTTCAAGAAAAGTTTTAAGGGAAAAAAATTGGGGGTCACCAAAGTTTTTTTCGAGTTAAATTAGTTTGAAAGGTAATTGGCAGCCATTTTGAAACGTCATTGTTGCCATGGCACCAACTGTTGCTATTTATTTGGTAACAGTTTTTGATTGTCCGAATGTTTAACTATGCATAACATTTAGTTTTATTGTTTTTCCGAATTGTTTATGCATGTGTTTTGGACTCTCAAACTTGTATTTTCCATTTTTCAAGAAACTGTGTGGAGCTTAAAATGTCCGTGTAAACAGATCGGCGTAAATTAATCGCGATTAGTTTGCACCACCTCAAGGAGGTGGATTAAACTGAGCACGATCAGTGAATCGCGCTTAACTTGGTCGTGTAAACGCAACGGGATTGAAAAACGCTTGCTATTATAAATATGGTGTTATTAATACGATAAAATGCATTTTTTGCCCTGCTGTAGAAGCTTCCATCTCGCTATTCTTTGTTCCTTTGTTTGTTTCTTTCTTTTAGCTATTACTCTTTCTCGTGTACCGATGTCTTCCGTTGTTCTTTGACGCACGCTACCCATACGAAGTTTCCAAAACCAAAAATATAGCTCGTCCGCCATGTTGAATAATAGTGTACGTGTTTTAGTAAGGGATTATTAAATGACCGTGTAAACGCACCAAGGTGGCGCATTTTAAGCACGTTTAACTTAATAAGCGTGCTTAAATTTTGGCCGTGTAAACACGGCTTTACACTCCTGATGAAGGGCCACGCTCAATTTTTCGTTACTAAAAATCCCGGCAGTTTACCACATCACTTTGCTCTATCTAAAGCACTATAGTACAGTGTTATCCAAGCATTTAAAATTTAACACGAAGATTATAAACGAAGCGTAAAGCAGTCTTGAAATAATCGATCTACATTTGGGGGCCGTTCATATGAGGCGGGTTATAGCCCGGTTACCGGGTTGATTTTACTGTCACGAAAATCTTATAATTACTATATAAAATTACTATACAAAGCATAATTGGCTTTGTTTTTTCTGTAAGAACAGCACACAGGGTATTCTAATTCTGTTTTGCAATCATAGAAAGATCTTCGTGACGTAAAATCAGCCCCCTTAGCTGCAACGTATTTATTCGATACATTTTGCTGCGTTTCGGACAAACGTCACGTAATAATTAACCGCGCCTTTTGGGAAGGCTATTCTCCCTAATTTTTACGTCCGCATATGAGCTTAATTCTTCAATTTTCTTTCTGTACTTAAACTTTATACAGATTAACGATCGATTAATATCTGACTTCAAATTGCTTTCCCTAATGAGTTGGACGGGTAAAAAAGGTTTTGTGCGATTCTCTACTTCGCCATAGCAACGTTTCCATTTTTAGGCAAAAGTGATGTCAAGCACAATATGCATAAGCTGTATAATTATCTCTTGAAAATTCGATTGGTTTCGAGTTCATTCCTTGGCTGAAATTGATTGGATTGCTGTGTGATAAGGCTTACCATCGAAATGTCATCAAGTTGTGGGATAAGCGAAATGAGTTTTTTTTTAAATAGACATGGTTGTATGAGATGTCGTTTTCAACGCCAAGTTAAATGCGAAAGGATTGATGTACTTTAATTCGCATTATTACGGTATTGTTTTTGGGGGGTCGTGATATTGCCCCAGCAGGCTTTGCGAAACCAAGATTTCACTTTCATGGCGAGTGGTTGTCTCTTTTGAACGAAGCTTTTATTGCCATTTTATCGATGTTTTTGAATATTTGCAAGACATTTCACTCTTTCTCAGTTGTTTACTTAACTTGTTTGAATAGCTTTGCAAGTGACCGAGTGATATGAGTCAATTATTGTGTCACTATTATCTATTATGCTGTAGCTAAGATGAGTAATAGATGTTGGAAAAGAGCTGTGTTGATCATGGAGAAATACATGACGCATTTTCTCACCTTTGGCCCCCCTAGTGCCATTATTACGCTAATTAATTTATTGTCACGTTAATTTATTGATTACATTAACTTATTGATTACAATAACTTATTGATTACAATAACTCACTGATTACAATAACTTACTGATTACATTAACTTATTGATTACATTAACTTATTGATTACATTAACTTATTGATTACATTAACTTATTGATTACAATAACTTATTGATTACATTAACTTATCGATTACAATAACTTTTACAACTGCACACGCTGGCGATCGCGGTAGACCTAACGTAAAAGATGACGAGCTATTCCAAAACAGGTTGGTCCTAGCCTAGCTGCTTTATAGTCCAACAACTACAAAATGCAAGTATAATAATAAGCACCGAATAGAGCAATTTTCTATTTGTCCGAATTTAAATAAATTCTATATCAAAATGATCGCTTGAATTTGCCGAATCCGACACTATAGGTTTTGTCTACTAAATATATTAGATCCGTTGTTTATTTTTCAGAAAAACGGCCTTGTTTACATTTATACTGCAGCAGTTGAGTTCATATAAGACCATAGATTATATTTGTGAAAATCTATGCATGCAATTATGCATTGCCATTGTCATGTAGTCTTGCTAGAGTACGCACAGGCTACGCGAAGCTTTCAGAAATCAGTAGCCCGAGTGAACGCCAGGCGTCTTGTTAATTAAAGTATTCGATATAAACAGCAACAGCAGATGACTTTGTGCTTATTTATAGTTTTGTTATATATAGCTAACATCTGGGCTAGGCCAAGAAACTAAAGATACCAAGATTTGCTATCTCTTCAGTCTAGACTGTCTGCAGAAAGCTTTGGGTGGTTTTCACTCTGACGTCTGGATTCTATGGTTTACACAATCTTTCACACTGAGACAGTGAGACTTTGGTGGACGTTCGTCAAGCTGACTGACTCAATGGACGTATAAGGGACGAACCATTATTTTTTTTCTGGAGGGGGGGGGGGGGGGGGGGGGGGGGGGATGAAAGATATTGAAAAAAATTGTTTGCAGATGCTGATAAGATAAAATAAATTGTTTGCAAAGATAATAAGTGGACTGACAAAATGTTGAAAGCCCCATGATTTATTAGTTACCAACTTATCTCCGTTCATCAGTAGCATAGTAGCATAGCCAAGGGGGGGGGGGGGGTGAGAGGGGGCGATCGCCCCCCAATGGTCTCCAAGACCGTTCTCGTGAAAAGTTTAAATCCGTTAGAAAACTTGTAGGGGGGGAGGTTACAAGTACAGTGAGTAGACTAGTAAAGTGTTATATATTTAGCAGGCATGCATATGCTATAAATTACAATACTAAGGTCTATACAAAATGCATCCAACTTGTTTTTACATTTACGACTTGACTTGTTTATAAATAAATCTAAAGATATTCTGACGTGTATCATGCTATGTTCTGGTTTGATTTCAATAAAATTGTGTAATTTATGGCTTTTGGATTACTCTTAAATACTTGCCTCAAAATGCAGGAAATAACGTTTCAGAGACGCTAGAAATCCAAAATTTTCCGCCCGGACCCCCTAGGAGATCGAGTTTCTTACCCCCCCCCCACAACTCAACATAAGACCCTGTGGTGGCAAGCCACGTACTGTCTGTGTCTTGTACTGTACTGGTCAGTAAACATTGATAAAGATGATATACAGTCACTACATATACCATCCACATATCTAAAAGACACCTGAAATATATATGCTCTAAAAATAGTGATGAAATAATTTACATGTATCTCTTGTAGTTACAAAAAATAGTTTGCAAATGAAGGCTGCTGAAAAAAAATTGTTTGCGACTTTGCGGAGGTACAAGCACTGGAAAAAATGTCTTGAAAAATTTTTCATCCCCCCCCCCCCCTCCAGAAAAATAATGGTTCGTCCCTAAGGTTGCAAATTCATAGTCATACGTGCTCCTACCACTTACCATAAAAACTCATCGTGACAGTGAACATTTCAATCATGTTGAGTAATCATGGAGGTATAAGTATATGCTGTGTCCTACATATGAAACAAACTAAAATATCTCAAAAACGAAGAAAGATACGGAAAAGTTGTAAAAGGTCTTCCGTTACAATTCCACGAGTTCTTTCAAATTCGACCAACTATATTTTTATCTCTTTCAGCTCGAAGGACGTAACGCCAGACGATCTTACTTAGGAAACCCCCACGGGGTGAAAGGGTTAGGGTTATATTGTCAAAGCTTTTAAATTCCAATTTGGAATACTGTAATCAATTTAACGAAAGTCATTTATATGTATGTAATAATTTTTGACACTTGTTAATCCTTTAAATTTTCAATCCTTTTAATTTTCAGTTTACGATACGGTACGACGAATAGTGAATACCTATACTACAGTTAATTTCCTTCCAACGACGCAACAGTCTTCACATAATAATGGTCGGGTGAAGTGCCGAGATTTTAAAGAATGAAATACTGACATTTCAATTTGTGTTTTCACGCGTGTCCCAAAATCCCAGCTTTACGGTATTAACTGTTGTTTCGCGTCGGCGACTGTTGCAGTTGTTGTAGTCTTGTAGACTTGTAGAAGTTGAACCTCGGATTCAAGCCGATCAATCGATCACGATCACCGACTGAAATTATAACAATTGCATTCTACTATATGAAAACTATAGGCTTCAGGAAATATAGTATAAAACATATTCCGAAAACAAACATCTTGAAAAACCCAAGGATCAAAACTAAGATAAAAAGATGAAATGGTAATATTTCGATTTTATTTCAAATTCATTGCAACTAGGCGCTACGCAGTTGTTATATATAAACGGCTATAATAGTCTAGTTATGATTTCTGACTTAAGTGTCCAAAGTATATATGTCCTAATTTTTGTCATTCCGCACCTGCCACATTCCATTCCGCAAATCATTCCGTCAACTGCCAAGATTTTAGAGAATAAAATAGTGACGTTCAATTTGTATTTCCGCGTGCCTGCCGAAAATATATTCTTTAAGCTTTGCTTTCGTGTAGTGCCTTGGAGATTCTGAAGTTGTCGTATTGTGTTCAATTTTGCAGCAAGCTGACGTTCTCTATAAATAACAACTATATATATATACTGACAGACCCCGCCAAACCATTGAATTGATTCGGGTGTAACCTTGGCTTTTTCCGTGGTCTCTATAAGTTTCAGCGTATAGTGTTTAGTTGTTCGCAGCGTGCTACGTGATTGAAGTTGCCCAATCTGTTGTTTTAGCATATTCTAATTTTTCAACTGGTTTAATAACAATTAATTTTAATGAAAAATGCCACAATATGACCGCCTGCCCGCCTGCGTCAACACCCACCTCCGCATTTTCTCATATTCAAGGAGAAGGCGCCATTATTCCTTAAACATTTTAAAATTTTATTGTGCAGCAATCGAACAACAATTCAGTTAATCATGCAGTTTCTGCCGTAGTAACACTAGACCAATGAGGAAGACCTTTACTGGGCCTTTCGAGAAAAAAATCTTATTTTGATAGCTTTTGTGGAAAAAAACCATTTCTTATTTAATAGTTTTTATGACTCGTTTACTCTGACATGGCATTCTCGTTCCCAGATTTGCTACATGAGATGTGACTGATAGGGTTTATATCAGTATAAATTGATAAAGTTAAAACAAGTGAAAAGGTGGTAAACGTGTCGAGATGTTTACTGAGCAACGAAATACCCGATGCTCGATAGAAACGTCAGTACTTCGTCACTAAAAATCTCGACAGTTTACTATTTTTTCACTAAGCTTTGTTCCAAAAGGCTGCTTACCCAATTGACACTCCACTTATTTGTGTAAATAAAGTTAGTTAATGTGGTTAATGTAGTTTGAAATGCTTTGGGTGTTAATTTTCATGCATGGTTATAGCTATACATAGTGGCACATGTGATTGTTATTGACTGTATATATGTTGATAATTATATGGTGTAAATTCATTGTCATTGTTCCAACTGCCACAATGTGCTTGCGCGGAAACTTTGAACTATAACAAATAATATTTCAATGACGTAGAAGGGCACAGGGGAGCGGCGGCGCGGATTGTATTCGAGTGCAGGATACCAATTTCCTTATATTAGCCCCCTTATAGTCAAGATGCAGGAGATTTAAACAGTGTCGTAGCGACGCTTATGTTTGTGCCCTATATAGTATATCAGTATACAGTAAAAACCCGCTAACAAGAACCTACCACTATTAAGAAGCTCAGGCTGAAATTAAGCATTTATTTATATAAGAATATATAAGAACCTATCCCAGGCTGATTTGGTAAAATGTAGATCCTTGTTAGCGGGTTTTTACTGTCTTCAACTTACGTTTGTGCCCTTAGCAAACACTCTCCTAGTGACCTAGTCCAGCATGGTGTCAAGGTCAAGTGAAGCCGAGATATTTAAATTTTTTACAAAATATAAGCAATAATGTTAAAATATATAATTATGGTATTAAGGTATAAATATATAAGAAAATACAAAACAAGCAACAGAAATAAACGTTAAGTTACATATAGTCCGTCATTAAACGCCTTTCAACTTCAGGTATAGATAGGATATCGATGTCAAAAGTGTAGTGAAGAGCAAAAAACTGTAAACTGTACCTTCGTTAAATATTTCTTAAACTTGTATTCACTTATTGAATAAGATGGTGAGAGCTAGCTATATGGTCGCTTACGAAACTGAGTGTTTGCGCTGATTATAATATAGGGAATATATATATATATATTTACATATACACACATACATACATACATAGTCTTGAACTGCGATTGGGGTTTGAAAGATCCTTCGAAAATAAAAGCTTCAAACAGCTTTGTTATAACACTTTGAGGCCTGGACCTCTCCCTGTGCTGAATAAAATCGTCTGGCGCTAAGCCAGATTAGACGTTAAAGACTCGTCGTCAGGCTTCAATGTGTTAAATAGTATGTTTTTGTGTATAACGAGTTATTTCAAGTGCAGGTCAAGACGCTGTACTGCCTTATTTCCGTCCATCAACAAGCATTGCAAGGTCGAGGAGCTATTTTGCCTCAAGCTATACTAACCGTCAGTCCTATATATATATATATATAAATATGCACTTCGGCCGGTGCTTCGGCGCAATCTCTTATAGTATAGTAAACTTGATGATTGACTGAATCAATGTAATCAGTATTGATAGATATATATATTAACTTGATGAAAACATGACTATACCATAGTCATCGCTTATTAGGAGCTTTATTGCATCATAGATATATATATATCATATATATATATATATCACCCGTTTAGGGTGAAACCTCTGGTAGCGAAGACTTTAAGGTAAAACTATACTTTATACTTTATATATATATATATATATATATATATATATATATATTATATATACGACCATGAAAATCAAATGACTATTAAAACTTTATCCAGCCCACTGCATGATCTCTATACAACTGGATTGCTCATCTGTCATCCGTCTATATTATATATGTAGACTATTTCTAGTACCATCCAAATTAATTGTATAGCTCAGTTTCTTTGCAACTGTTTTAGCAAAAAGAACGAATTAATTCCAGTGTAATCTTTTTTTTTCTGAAGAAGCACCGATCTTCACTCTTCAGAGATTATAATTAGAAGTTTTTGTAAGTAAAAGAAAAAAGCGAAATAGCCCTGCCCTGGCTGATTCTCCAAAACATGGACACTGGAATTTTCACAGGTGGAGTGGCGCCGGTTTTCTGCAAAACTTACGTCATTCGCCTGACGATAGCTAATTGAATTTTCGTAAAAAATGTCTATAGTCGACTACCACGACTGATCACATCTTGATAAAAATGGACACTATGCCTATATTATCATGGACTGTCACATACAATTGGAGCATCCCGATAATCTGTCTTTTCATCTCCCAATCTTTTGTACGTTGAATCAAGGTTTCTTCGGGCACTTTTGGTGCAAAAATGATAGGCCCGATAGGGAAAAGTTATCCTGGAAAAGGATTGGTGATGAGAGGATTAGAACCAAATACCAGAGATGTTTGGAGAGAAATATATCGTCGAACTTGGTCGATATTAATATTAATAATGTACGTGATTTGGAATGTACCATTGTTAAGTTTAACGAAGTTTTGGTTGCGTCAGCAAAACAATCAATTCCAAGAGCGAAATTTAAACCACACCTCAAGCCTTATTGGAGTGAGAGCCTTAAACAGCTTCATTATGAAATAAGGCAGTGCCACAGAGAATGGATTGCTGTAGGAAGACCCAGGAATCGAGATAACATGTTCTTTTTCAGGTATAAAGAAGCAAAGAGAAAGTTTAGGAAAGAACTTCGTCAGAAAGCATGGGAATATGAGGTTAGTGAACAGAAGGAACTGCAACGTATTTTCGAGGTTGACAGGGGCGAATTCCATAAGCGAATATGTAAATTACGTAGCGCTAAAATTAGAACTGGGAATGTTTTGAAGATTGAAGGAAAATTGGTATCGGACAAGGAACAAGTATTTGAAATATGGCGAGACTATTATGAAAAATTATACTCCCCTCTCGAATGTGAGAACTTTGACGAGGATTTCAAGAAGCTAGTTGAGCAAAAGGTTCAAGAATACTCAACTTTAAGTCACGAGGTGGCTGATGATCCTTTAGATACTCAATTTCAGGTGGATGAAGTTGCAAATGTATGTCGAAGTCTGCCAAACGGTAAGGCTGGTGGTTTGGACGGAATCCAATACGAACATTTAAAATATGGTGGTGATTCTTGCTGGGAAAGCTTGACGAGGATTCTCAATTCGATAAGAGAGCTTGAAATTCTACCGGAGTCAATGACTACTGGAATGATAATATCATTGTTTAAAGGAAAGAAAAAGAGTAAATTTGATAAGGATAGTTATCGTGGTATAACGCTACTTAATGTGATTGGCAAGATTTTAGAACGTATTATTCTCGAACGAAATTTGGTTGTTCTTAATGAAGCTGGTGTTCCGAATAAAGTACAATTTGCATACCAAGAGTCCAATAGCTGTATTATGGCCAGTTTTGCATTGCAAGAAGTAATTAACTATTATAAAGAGGAGGGAAGCAACGTTTTTAGCTGTTTTTAGACTCATCAAAGCTTTCAACACCGTTTCGATTGATGGGCTCTTTTTTAAACTTTTTAACATGGGAGTGAAAGGGAAAACTTGGAGAATCTTGCGAAACTGGTATAGCAAGATGTCGTGTTGTATATTGATGGATGGTCTCCTCTCTGAACCATTTTCTGTTAAACAAGGCATTAGACAGGGTGGGGTGTTATCTCCCTGGTTGTACATGTGTTTCAATAATGACATAACAGAAATGTTGGACAATTTAAAATGTGGCATTGAAATTGAATCACTGGACAATATTAGCAACATTACCATTGCTGACGATATAACATTAATTTCTCCCCGAGCTAGTGGATTGCAAGCAATGATTCATACCATGGAGAAGTACGGAAACAGGTGGCGGTTTATGTTTAATTTATCAAAAACAGCTGTTGTAACATTTGGTGAATCGACAATTTGTAACTCGAGGAATAGGATGAAGCGTACTTTCTACATGTACAATAAACCGATTGAAGAAAAGCAATTCTACGAACACGCTGGTATAATTCTCTCGTGTGACTTTTCTAGTAGTAAACGTACGAAGGGTGTGGCGAATAAAGGAAAAGAAGTGGTGTCATCACTGATGAGTGCAGGAATTAGACCTGGAGGATTAAATCCTATATGCGGCGTCGAAATTTGGAAAAGTGTTGGATTAGCCAAAATGCTCCATGGTTCACAAGTCTGGTGGAACTTAACAAAGACAGATTTGGAAATGTTAGATAGAGTGAATCGTTTTGCAGCTAAAAGAATGCAAGGTCTTTGCCCGACGACGAAATCAGAAGCAGCCATTGGAAATTTAGGGTTATGGACTGTGGAGGGATATATTGATAAGTCAAAACTCCTTTTTTTACATAAACTGGTCTCTTCAACGCCAGTTTTCATCCATAAGCGAATTTTCATTAGACGACTTTTTAAATATATGTGCAAAGGTTCAGTTTGTTGTTTAGGATACTTTCCAGACATTGTTAAAATTCTTGGAAAATATCATTTGACAGAGAATTTGTTAATATATGCTGAAACCGGCGTTTTCCCCACAGAACAAAGATGGAAAATCATGGTTAAGGAAGCCATACATCTACAGCAAATTCAAAGTTGGAGAGAAGGAATTAATGCCAAACTTGATCTTGAACATTATGGCCTTATTCACCAGGACTTGAAACCCCTGGAGCTGTGGTCCGTTGCGATGCGGAATCCGGTTAATATCATGGCAATTGCTAATGCAGTCAATGTCATCAGCGGAAACGTTCCTTCTGCGGTTATGTCAAAAATACGTGACCTGGAAGATAACTTCGAATGCAGTATTTGTGGTAGAAGCTTGCGTAGTATTGCTTATCATTTTATAATGGACTGTCCTGCCATGGCTGCCGAACGTGCTAGGCTTTGGGATATTCTCCAAGATAGATTACCTGTCGTAATCTGTGCAAAACTATTTAGTGAGGAGGATAATGTCATTTATCTTAATTTTTTTAATGCTGAATTGATTGATCGTTTTCATTATGAGAGTAGCGATACAAGCGCTGATTTCTCAGATATTTTATTATTAACAGCAACACAAGGAATTTTGAAAATTTTTAATAAAGTAGCTACTCATAATTAATATTCTAAATTTTTTATTGTAATATAATACGTTAATTATTTTTCATATTATGTAAATATTTATACCTACCCGGGGTTTTTTTACGGGACTCTCCTGCACTGGAGGTAATAAAGTATCTATCTATCTATCTATCTATCTAATCTATCTATCTATCTATCTATCTATCTATCTATCTATCTATCTATCTATCTATCTATCTATCTATCTATCTATCTATCTATCTATCTATCTATCTATCTATCTATCTATCTATCTATCCGTCTATCCGTCCGTCCGTCCATCCGTCCGTCCGTCCGTCCGTCCGTCCGTCCGTCCGTCCGTCCGTCCGTCCGTCCGTCCGTCCGTCCGTCCGTCCGTCCGTCCATCCATCCATCCATCCATCCATCCATCCATCCATCCATCCATCCATCCATCCATCCATCCATCCATCCATCCATCCATCCATCCATCCATCCATCCATCCATCCATCCATCCATCCATCCATCCATCCATCCATCCATCCATCCATCCATCCATCTATCTATCTATCTATCTATCTATCTATCTATCTATCTATCTATCTATCTATCTATCTATCTATCTATCTATCTATCTATCTATCTATCTATCTATCTATCTATCTATCTATCTATCTATATCATTGCACTATAGCATTGCACTAGAATCGCAAGGTCGTGGGTTCAATTCCGGCCGGAAGGCCTGTGTAGTTGCATTTTTCGTAACTGGTCCCGGTTTGGTCTTAAAATGTATATATTCTACACTCGAATTATCCTTCACCCAAAATCCTTGGAACATGCATGCTATGTAATCGAGTGAAATGCCCAATATTACTTATAATATACCCAATTCTCTCCTGGCATTACCACCTTATTATATATATCAGAACCGTCCCGATCAAGCTCTCGGCAACGCCCTCCGTGGCTCAGTGGTCAGAGCATTGCACTAGAATCGCAAGGTCGTGGGTTCAATTCCTGCCGGAAGGCCTGTGTAGTTGCATTTTTCGCAACTGGTCCCGGTTTGGTTATCTATCTATCTATCTATTACAAAATTAATTAAAAAATAACCAAAAAATCCCCCTCCCTTGGCCCTCGCTTGGATTCCTCCCTCGGTACTCATCTTGGTTGAGCTGGCCCCTCCTAGGTTTTATCCGACCCCCCTTGACAGGAAAACCTGGCTACGCGTCTGATTCAAGATATGTCCCTTCAGATAAACAGCAATGTGATTGGCAGAGTTGCAACTTTTAAATACATTGGCATAACCGTTCATCAGTCAATGACTTGGACAGAGCATATAAGACACGATTATCACCAAGATAAATGAAGACAAATGAAGACTAATATATATTAGCCCTGGGCAATTAACTTGTCGGGAGCAACTATTAAAAATAAACAACCGCGGTACATCGAAGAAAACCGGGGTGATCGTGAACTAAGGATGATTAGCCCCCCAGTCCTTTATCCTTTATATCCAAAATACTGCATGCCCACGTAACGCTGTATATACTTTTTTCTTCTATACACACACACACACACATACATATATATATATATATATATATATATATATTCAGTTGAGCGAGAGATGATTAAAAAGTAACGGTATACATTCATTGCCACAAAAAAGCGTTTTTTATTACTCTTCTGCGAGCCATGATCAAGGAAAAGCCTTCAGTTCTCGGGGTAGCGTGTCGTAATTGTGGCTCAGTATAACCACGTCGCGGTATTACTGTCTGGACATTGATCAGTGTATTTCGTAACAACACCCTAACATCCATGGCAACCTGATGTGGCTAGAACGATCCGACTGTCCCACGTATCATTAAATGTCAGCTGCTAATACAACACCTTTGTTGTATTAGCAGTCGATTAGTATTGACCAAGGGGGGGTGAAATTAAGCAGTTTGCTGCTGATTTATCTGCACGAATTATATATGGATTAAGCTTGTGCGTGCGTGCTTGCTTGCATGCATGAAACATATACCGCAACTTTAAAGGTGACGTACAGTCCGTTCTGCGCATGACCGCAATGTGGTCCCCAAAAGATGACATTCGTAGATAATTACATGAAGTACTCAGCTCAATGTAAACCGTTAGGAACAACATGGCAGAAAACCGAGCGATTCGGCGAGAATATCTCCTCGGATTTCTTCTATTTCTCCTGAAAATGTTTTGTTTTGGGTACAAGTAATGAATGGGAACCAAGAAAAGCTTGAATAAGGTATTAGTATTTTTTTTGTAAATTTAGATGTAAACATTAGTTTCGTACATGCGCAGAACGGACTGTACGTCACCTTTAAGGTGGTTTTTCACTCGCTACTAGACTCGCCTCTCGCGAGTTACTTTTCTAGCTCGTTCATAATAAATGTCGCGACTTTATAGTTTGATTTCAATTCGTTCAATCGCGACACCAGTTTAACTTCAAACCCGATGTTTTCTGCTCATTTATTAATATTATGCTTTTCTGGATATACGAAATGAACGGTTCCAAAGGCAAGGAAAGTCCTCTGTCCTTTTTGAATGGAACTTTCTAAATCGAATTGAACTGTCTTCACACTTTCTACTGGAATACACGTTTCTGCTCGGAAGATCGAGCTTCTGAAACAGTCTTCTTTCGGGATTGAATTTATAGCACCCTGTACGCATTTTTCTATATATCTAATTTGTCGTTTCTTTCCAGCGCCGGATTTAGGACTGTGGAGGCCCCTGGGCGGTCACTGACCAGCACAATATATCAATTCTATTTCTGAATGTATGCTAAGTTACATAGTCATATTTTTTGGAATAAGATGTAGGTAATTGGACTGACACTGGGGTTATATAATGTAGATGAACAAAATTTGCAAAGAATGCGGTATATGGCCTAGCCTTAGGCCAAAAAGCGCATCCTTGCTGTATTTTTGTTAACTTGCGAAGGCAACGCCGGTTGAAGGCGCAGTGTAAATTTCATACGGGAGTAAGTTAAACAATTAATTATAAGAAAGGATTAAAGATACGTAAGTAATATTCAGTATATATAGTACATGGGACACAACCCTCTATATATCATATATCATATCATCTATATATCTATATATCATCCATATCAGTATATTTGTACATATATACTTGTTTTTGACTCATATTGCATTCTAACTTCAGTTTCTCGGAGCTGGTACAGACGCAGCAGTTCTTCGATGTTCAAAGCCACGCTCGGTTTCGGCATTGGCATCGGCCACGATGGGCGATATGGGCAATCTCAGGGGCCGCGGAGCGCCTTTTAAAGTGGGGGGCTAAAAGGAATGGGGGCTTTCGCGCCCAAAAATAATTTTTAGGGGGGTCCGGGGACATACTCCCCCGGAAATTCTTTGAATTGCTAAAGCTCTAAAACGTTATTAATTCCTGCATTTTGAAGGACGTTTTAACAAAAAAGTTATTGAGACAAACCACAATTTTTAGTCTATCTCATGTTCAATTTAATAAACAAATCTTATAATTACAATTTAATAATTATAAATGTAGCAAGAATATTTAATGGTTTACTCATTTCCGGTTTGCATAATTAACTTATGTTTAAAAATAACTTGTTGTTTTTCAAAATAGTAAAGTACTATCGACATCGAGGTCGTTTATAGTCGTTCATATTTGTATAAAGCGTTTATATTTAGTTTTATTGGGTTTTTTAAATTTTTTTTTATTGTTTTTTTATTTTTTTTATTTTTTTTTATTTATTTATTTATTTTTTTTTTTATTGTTTTTTTGTTTTGTTTTAGTTTTATTTATTATTTTTTTTGTGGTGGAAAAGGAACGTATTTTCCCGTACGATCATTTTTCACTAGTGAAAAAACATCGTTCGTCCAATCAGACGGCACGAACGATATTGTTTCACTAGTGAAATTTCATCGTTCACGTCGCTGATTGGCTGTGGCTAAATTCCGTACGATTATTACGCAATGACATTTTGATGAATAAATCTCAGTACATATATAATAAATATTACTACAAAATGTATGCAATCGCAATATTATGCGGGATGGTCCTCGGCACCGTATATAAATCGATAGACGATAGCCCAAGGCAACGCAAACTATTCAAAACCTGAACTCAACACTCGGTTTTTCTAAACATATTCTACTTAACAAGCCTTTTATAAACACTGCATGCGTGCTTCAATTTTTCAAAGCTTTTATTTTTTTGGCCTGGGCTAAAAAGCCCCCCCCCCCCCCCCCCCCCCCCCCGCCCCCCCCCCCCCCCCCCCCACCCCCCCCCCCCCCCCCCCCCCCCCCCCCAGCCCCTCCTGCGATCTCGCAATTCATGATTTGATCTATGATCTATCGTTGAGATCCAATGCCCATGCTCAGAACAGCTAATCGATCGAAAAAGGTAGGTCACGACATAAAGAGTAGCGACTGGAAATCCACCATAAAATAAACCGTTTGCTAAATTTCTAAAATAATGAAAAAAACAACACAATTATAATTTTTTTTGCCGTGATTTTGATTTTACCTACAGAATTACTAGCATGTCCTAAATATATGAAAAAAATGGGTGCCGCGGAACTCTTTTATACCGTGAAAAGTTTGTGAGTTATGAGTTCCCTAGCGGGGCTTGAACTCACAGCCTGCATAATTGCCGGTGAGACGGCTTTTACCATTGAGTTATTCACGTTTCAACGTAGACTAAGGGGGCTTTCCATTTACACGGTTAGACCGGTCAGTCCGGTTAAATGGAGCACGATTCGTTAGAGACTTGTCAGACTGGAAAATTTGGTCCCAATCAAAAGCAAGTCCATTCTGGCCGGACTGACCGGTCTAACTTTGTCAATTGGAAAGCGCCCTAAGTTTCATAACTGATATATTTAACAATTATACCATGAGCTCGAGTCGTATATGAGCTCATAGCCAACGAGGCGCTTCGCCGAGTTGGCTATGAGTTCATATACGACGAGAGCGAATGGTATAATTGTTTTATTATATAGCCAAGCACTGTACAAGAGACAAAATTATAGCGAAATTTAATGTTTCAAACGACAAACTTCCGGCATAGGCAACTAATACTTCCGCCATGCGTAATGATGCATTCACATAGAGTTTCTCGCAGGCTGCAGAGCTGTTCGGTGAACAGCTTCGAAATGTTGTATAAATGTTGCTCGAGAGGCAAAAAATGTGTTAAGCAGATCAAGAAAAAAGATTAAAAGGTACCTTTATGAAGTCAAAAGGTGGGTCAGTTGTTTATATTAGCGTTGCTGTCGTGAAAAAGGTTTTGATTTCATGCAAAAATGAAACTGAAACACCTTCGGCAGCGAAACTAAATTACTTAGTTGGTTCTTTTTTAAAAAGAACATGCTTTTTACTACTCCAAATGCTTATCTAAATAAAAAAAGTCTCTTTACTGGTGATCTCCTACGAAATGTGTGTTGTAAGCTTGATTTTAACCGTGAGTTTCTTTGTTTGGCAACAAATTAATATCAACCCGCTAATTTAGTCGGCATAATTTAATCTAGCATGCTATCGGATATGAGCTTTTGCGTAATCTGATTGGTTCCCTACTACCAGGCTATCAGCTCATATCCTACTAGTAGAGGAAAAACAAGATGGCGGCATGTTTTTTAAAACTGCCGAAAAGAGTTGAAATTGACGGATTTTTATACAGAAAAACATCAACACCCTCAAACCAATGTATAAGAAAACAACATTGTGTAAAAATACATTAACAAATACACAATTTAGCATGTCAAATGGTAAAATTCACCTAAAAATTACGTCTTTTTACTTCAAAAACCCGACTAAATTAGCGGGTTGATATTAATTTGTTGCCAAACAAAGAAACTCACGGTTAAAATCAAGCTTACAACACACATTTCGTAGGAGATCACCAGTAAAGAGACTTTTTTTATTTAGATAAGCATTTGGAGTAGTAAAAAGCATGTTCTTTTTAAAAAAGAACCAACTAAGTAATTTAGTTTCGCTGCCGAAGGTGTTTCAGTTTCATTTTTGCATGAAATCAAAACCTTTTTCACGACAGCAACGCTAATATAAACAACTGACCCACCTTTTGACTTCATAAAGGTACCTTTTAATCTTTTTTCTTGATCTGCTTAACACATTTTTTGCCTCTCGAGCAACATTTATACAACATTTCGAAGCTGTTCACCGAACAGCTCTGCAGCCTGCGAGAAACTCTATGTGAATGCATCATTACGCATGGCGGAAGTATTAGTTGCCTATGCCGGAAGTTTGTCGTTTGAAACATTAAATTTCGCTATAATTTTGTCTCTTGTACAGTGCTTGGCTATATAATAAAACAATTATACCATTCGCTCTCGTCGTATATGAACTCATAGCCAACTCGGCGAAGCGCCTCGTTGGCTATGAGCTCATATACGACTCGAGCTCATGGTATAATTGTTAAATATTGCAATGGGGCAAGACGGTTAAGCATAATTAATGGCCAACAGACATGGTTTCAAGGTCGTTTCGGTGAAGGTTTATCAGTGTTTACTTTTATGTAAACTCATTTTCTGCCAATCCGCTTCGGCTCTAGCAAAAATTAAAAAAAAGATGGCGGCTGTACTTTTTCTATGATTCTTTGCAAGTCCAAACGAGTTCTGAATTCGAACAGAGCAAAATGGCAATGTTTGACGTGAGTTTAATAGATAACAGTTTTCGTCTTACTTTTTTTACTTTTTTCGTCTTTTTCTATATTTTTTTTACCCCAAGCTTGCACCAACGCGCGAATTATAGCTGTTAACCTTGGTTATTGCATAACCTCATTTTATATGCGTAAAAATTAGCCGGTATGCCAAACCCGTTTTCATGTGGGAAATTCAAACTTTGACTTTCAAATTTTTTTGGATTCAAATTTTTTTACTTTGAAACGAGGTCACGAGGGTTACTTTATATGTACATAACTGAACATTTTAAAGTGTCCCCCATTTTGGAATAAAAGGTCTATAGTGCATTTTTGTGTGATGGAGCAATCAGCCAATAGAAATATTTGAGTTCAATCGTTCATAAATTGCTGTTTAGATATTAAAAAAAAACAAATTCAATATTGTATTCATATTTTATTCACGTCCGGGAATCTTATAAAAAGACTTGTTATCAACAGATAATTTTTCCCGCCAAAAACGAGCGGCGCGATTGTTCAGATAAGCGGGACCTGGTGAGTAGGGAGCGAGTAAACATCCAAGATGGCGGACGCAAATGACCAAAATTTTCGAAAGTTAACTGTTTTATACGGTTCTGAGACAGGAACGGCTGAAGAAGTCGCAGAACGGATAGGAAGAGAGTCTAGAAGAAGGTTTCTTGTTGCCAATGTTCTTGGAATGGATGACTACGACATTGTAAGTGTGTTAAAAATTGTCATTTTAAAGTGCCTATAAACTGAAATAAGATATTCTATGTAATGTGAATAGTTGAATGTCAAAATATTTTCTGACTTGAACTTCTATTTGTTGTTTATATATTGAGGTTTGTATTTCCCAAATGTTAATGAGGATGACGTCAATGTAGGCATTTGTGTGTTTTTTTCTTTTCTTATGATAAACCGCTTGAAGATTTTAATGAAAAAAATGATAAAATATAGAATATATTATTCAAGTATTCCATTAACATGTGAATTGGGTAATATTTCTGCTGTAACGGAACACTGCGTATGCAAATTATGCCTACATAGACGTAATTCATTACCATTTTGGAAATACAATCAGTATTGTAGAACAATGGCTGCCCATTTTCTCCAAGGCACAATGGCCAACCAGGAAAAGTGTGATTAAGGCTGGGTTTAGATGTCAAAGTTCCATTGCATTTAATTTGTTGCAAATTTAATGCAACCTATATTTTATTCGATGGAAATGCAATGTCTAAACTCATTTTATCCAACACATTGCATAATTCGACGCTGTCGAATTATGCGATGAGCTGTGACACATAATTCATTGGAAATGTGACATTGATTTAGATGTTGCATAAAATGCAGCTGAATAAAATGCATTAATGTGTATAATTACTATTTCTATCCTACAATATCCCTCAATACCCAACAATTTACAGTTCGTGGGCCCCACAAAGATCATTTTCAACATATTGTAATGTGTTCGTATATCATCCAGAATGTTTTGTGGCAGCTGAAAACAATTAGTATATGAAGGTTGGGTGGCAATAAAGCGTTACTTGCTAAAGGTATTGGAGTTTTTGACTGAGAAAAACTTTCAAACTAGTTGAAAGCAACACATTAATCGAATTTTAAGAATGAGAGAGCTTTGAATGACAAACAGGGGACTAATGCCAAGGTTAAACAACACACTTGTCACATCTTGAAACACATGTTTGAGTCTCTGAAGGTCTTCTTTGTGTTTTATACTTTTTGATATACTCACTTGAAGATGAAAACATGGCACTTCTCTTAACAGCTGGGCAGCCCTCAAAAACCACCAAAATTGAGGTCGGCAAAAAAATGCCGACCTAAATCTGATGTAGGTCGGCACGTCTCGGCATTTTTTTAAATACTAAATTATATATAGAATAATACCCGTCAATTTTTAAACCTTACACTGAAGTATGTTTAGTTAATCGAGGTACAAATCGAATTCTATAATCGCTGACTTTTTAACAGCTATCAGCACCAAAAAAATTATTTCTTTGGCTGAATTAAGGTCGGTGAAAATTTGCCGACCTGAAAGGTTGATAGGTCGGCATTTAGGTCGGCATTGCCGAATGCCGACCTCGTTTTTGAGGGCTGGCTGGGTGCTGTGCAAATTGCAACGTGTGGTAATTTGAAACTCAAAACACAAACCTTTAGAGCTATTTGGCATTAAATTTCAATGGTAAGGCCACACCAATTTTATTTTGTGTTTTACGGGCCCACCGACGCTAAAAATCCAGAAAACAGAATAAAAATAAAATTGAAAATTTATCCTTTTATTTTTAAAATAAAAGAATAAATAAGTCAAGAATCCGAAATAATAAAAATCAATGGTTTTGTTGTTGCCAAAGCTCACTTTTTATGGCTGAAATGACTTGTCAAAACACACTGAATTGCTGAGGTTTTGCACTTTTGGTTTTAATAATATTGTTTGGATCGTGTTTTGAGCAATATTCATGAACCGGAACCCAGCAGACTTTAGGCAAAACTTTAGGCTCCAGTCCTCTAATATGGAATTATGGGCATGCGCAAAACATGGCCGATCCACAAGACACTCTCACATGTTCTTTCAAGCTGCAGCTCGCTCTTTATGTAAATATCTTGGATGTGCCATGATGGTGGGCCTACCAGATTGTGTGTGGTTCTCTGTTAGTACATTCACAGATCCTGTAAACACTGCAAAATTTGTCTTGCTAACTCTTGTGTCTTATTGATCTGAATCAGTTAGGCAATGGCTAATCTATTATATCAATACATTGTACTATGTTGCTTTATAAATCCTTTCTTGTGATACAGTATATAGATTTCTTGTGATAAATTTGAACATTCCTGAATCATCAATATAATTTTATTTTAATTTTTTTCCCCTCCTCCGATCCTGAAAAAAGAGGATTTCTGCCCGCAAAACACAAAATAAAATTGGTGTGGCCTAACATTAAATGCAACACTTTAAATTTGACATCTAAACTGAACTGTGACAGTGTCACTTCTGTCACATTATTAAAATTCAACAAATTAAATGCAGTGGAACTTCAATGTCTAAACCCAGCCTAAGGCAAGATACTAGTTTACCTTTGTAACATCACCTAATTTTTGTTTATTATTTCAGGGGCATATAATGCCAGCTCTGAAATAAAAAGAACTTTATCAAACACTTTAATTGGCATAAAAATCAGACAAATAATTTTAAAAATGAAATGTATAATAAAAATTTCATATCGTTGCTTATGTTCAGCATGTGACAGTAAATTGGTACCTCAGTTCCATAGTTAAACTCAGCATTTGACAAGCAATAGAAGATTATCAACCAAGGTCTGTATGGGAAAATATCAGACTGAAGGTTTACTGTATATACAGTAATAAAGATTAAGGTTTGCTATATTTTCCTGTACAGACCAACTAAGGTTGATAAATTGTTTATTTTATGGATATTACCCAGGGTGCATTCTGTGTAAACTTCACACTGAAGATATGCCAAGCCTTTCAAAATGTCACACCAAGACCTTCAAAATGCCATGCCAAGATCTTCAAAATGGCAAAAATGCCATGCCAAGATTCTCAAAATGCCATGCCAAGATTCTCAAAATGCCACGCTATGTCATCAAAGATGCTGGGTGTGCATTGCAAACAGGTCCCCATAGCATTGCTGCTATTCATTTCTGCAATGAAAATATGCCAAGTACTTACACACCATATGCCAGTACGCTGCTCTTGAGGTCCTGGGCTACTGCCCATAGCTCAAGGTTTGTAAAATTTGGGAAAAAATGTGGTTGCTTTTGCAAGGTCCTAAAAGAAAATATTGTGTATGGTGTATAAGTCATTACATTTTAGCTGCTTGACAGAAGTTTCTGGTTGCCCCAGGCCATTGGACTAATGATTTTATGGACTTTGCCATAACTTCTCTTATACCGTATACAGTATATTAATCTTTAGTTAATCACAGTGTGCATAAAATGCATTGAACTTTAAAGTTTGTAAATTTTAATATGATTTTGATGAAATTTTTGTTATACATGTATTATATTTTTTTATTATTATTTTTTTAATATTGAATTAGGAGTACATTTTTATTAAACATATTGATTTACAGTAACTATATTTTTAAATGTTTGATTTTTTTTCTTTATAATTTAGACCAATTTGATCCATGAAAAAATTGTTATATTTGTTTGTTCAACAACAGGAGATGGTGAAGAACCAGACAACATGAAGGTATCATTTACAGTGTAGTAGCTAGTAACACTAGAACTGACACAAAATGCTGATACTGTACTATAGACTTATAATCAAGTGCGTTGTTATTGTATGAACAGAGATACATGTAACAAGGTTAATAAGGAATTTTTAAATTATTTTTTTTGTTCATTTTAGCTTACCTGTTAGCTTTTTTGTGTTGCTTCTTGTGTACACCCATTTGTCTTTCATTTGTTGCGTTTTTAAGTTCTCCTTTACTTTACTCAGTCTGTCTACCTATCTGTCTGTCTGTCTGTCTGTCTGTCTGTCTGTTTCTGTCTGTTTCTGTCTGTCTGTCTGTCTGTCTGTCTGTCTGTCTGTCTGTCTGTCTGTCTGTCTGTCTGTCTGTCTGTCTGTCTGTCTGTCTGTCTGTATGTGTACCGTAAAGTCTCACAATGTAACGTAAGGTCCCACAATGTAACGTGAGGTCTCACAGTGTAACGTAAGATCTCGCAGTGTAACGTAAGGTCTCACAATGTAACGTAAGGTCTCACAATGTAACGTAAGGTCTCACAATGTAACGTAAGGTCCCACAATGTAACGTAAGATCTCACAGTGTAACGTAAGATCTAGACTTGCTCCAAGTCCGCCTCTTAGCGCTAGTTTTTGCGGGCGGGTGGAAAGGCGGGAGAGCGGAAAAGCGGGAGGAAAGAGACGGACTTGTTTCGCCTGCAGGTTTTTGAATCTTATTAAATATTCTGGCGGGAAATCGCTGAAATGTACATCGCCCTGTTTGACGTGTTTCGGGTTGTCGTACATGCAATGGAAAGTGGTTCTACCCCTACTAAAACGTTTTCAAGAGTCTGTTTAACTCCAACTTCCAAAGATAGCACTTGCATAGCAATTTAGTGTGAATATAATTATTAGCCCGAATTACGTCACCGGTCGAAAAATTCACCGGTGAATTTTGGCGCGCTGCAGGTGGGAAAAGTCCTTTTCAACGAGGAACCGAAAGGTCAAAAATGTTTGAAAAGGACTTTGAGAAAGTCTACGTAAGATCTCGCAATGTAACGTAAGGTCTCACAATGTAACGTAAGGTCTCACAATGTAACGTAAGATCTCCGTAAGATCTCACAGTGTAACGCAAGGTCTCACAATGTAACGTAAGGTCTCGTAATGTAACGTAAGATCTCGCAGTGTAACGTAAGGTCTCACAATGTAACGTAAGATCTCACAGTGTAACGTATTAAGGTCTCACAAATCACAATGTAACGTAAGGTCTCACAAAGTATTACATAAGGTCTCACAATGTAATGTGAGGTATTGCAATGTAAGGTAAGGTCTCACAATGTAACGTAAAGTCTCACAATGTAACGTAAGGTCTCACAATGTACTGTAATGTAAGATCTCACAATGTAAGGTAAGGTCTCATAATGTAACGTAAAGTCTCACAATGTAATGTAAAGTCTCACAATGTAATGTAAAGTCTCACAATGTAATGTAAAGTCTCACAATGTAACGTAAAGTCTCACAATGTAATGTAAAGTCTCACAATGTAATGTAAAGTCTCACAATGTAATGTAAGATCTCACAATGTAATGTAAGGTCTCACAATGTAACGTAAGGTCTCACAATGTAACGTAAGGTTTCACAATGTAACGTAAGATCTCACAATGTAACGTAAGGTCTCACAATGTAACGTAAGGTCTCACAATGTAACGTAAGGTCTCACAATGTAACGTAAGGTCTCACAGTGTAACGTAAGGTCTCACAGTGTAACGTAAGGTCTCACAGTGTAACGTAAGGTCTCACAATGTAACGTAAGGTCTCACAGTGTAACGTAAGGTCTCACAATGTAACGTAAGGTCTCACAGTGTAACGTAAGGTCTCACAGTGTAACGTAAGGTCTCACAATGTAACGTAAGGTCTCACAATGTAACGTAAGGTCTCACAATGTAACGTAAGGTCTCACAGTGTAACGTAAGGTCTCACAATGTAACGTAAGGTCTCACAATGTAACGTAAGGTCTCACAGTGTAACGTAAGGTCTCACAATGTAACGTAGGGTTTCACAATGTAACGTAAGGTCTCACAATATAAGGTAAGGTCTCACAACGTAACGTCTCACAACATGAAAAGAAATCTAACAGTGTAATGGCATGTTTTCTATTTTAAGGTGTTTTGGAGGTTTCTTCTTCGAAAAAAATTACCACCTGACTGCCTTCATAACGTATATTATGCTGTTCTGGGGCTGGGAGATTCATCGTATCCGAAGTAAGAATTATATTGACTTCGTATACTAGCTAACTGATAGCTATTTGATACCAATATAATTTAGTTGTCATGGTTGAGATTTCTGAATATCTGATCTATTTTTTTGTTAACAGATTTAATTTTATAGCCAAGAAATTGTTTAAACGACTGGCCCAGCTTGGCTGTAGAAACTTGCAAGTACTTGGACTAGCTGATGACCAACATGAGCTGGGGTATGTACTAATAACATAATTCCAACCTGCCACTGTATGTATTATTGTAAAGCGACTTTATCTGTTTATTGAGGTACTGTAATTACACCTGGTCACCTCGAAGTAATTTGTTTCAAGAGGGACGATTGATGTCGTATTTCCCTTCATCAAATACTGGATGGGACGTTTCGTTCTAAACGTCCCTAATCCATTGAACTCTAAGTAAACTGGAACGCTAACTCCATAAGTCAGTCCCTATGAATGGATGAAGCCAAAAAATTTTAAATGTTAGTTTTTCTGAGTTTTGAGCTGAACTACTTAACGCTGAACGTTGGGCTATATATGAAACTGAAAGGGAAATAATTAAAAAATATTAAAACAACTGCCATTTTGTTTGCCGAACGTTACAACAAGTTTCTTAGTGTTATTTCCCAGCGAAATATGGTCGAACATTTACTACATTTTAAAAAGTTTAAAATAACGAGGAAACTTATACTATACATCAAATTGAAGCCAATGCTATTTCTAAAAACATACGTATAAAACAATGTATTTCAATCCGTTGTTTTTGGAGTAATTTGTTATCATCCCAAACAAAATATATGACAGGATGAAAAATTAAGTAACTTGAAGCACGGGAGCTACCTGCAAAGGGACTGGCACTGGCTTCAACCCCCCCCCCCCCTGAGTTATCGTTCCAGTCTTGACGAGGAAAACGTCCCTCACAATGATCATCAGGGTGATGCTGGTGCGCAGTCCTAGATAAAGCATTTGTCTTCCTGGCAGCAAAATCCAAAAATAAATATTTCCTGCTAAACTAAATTAACGATTTCCTGCCTGATAGAATTTTTCAATTTTATAAGTTGTGATACCACCAGACTTGCAAGTTTGTATCTCAAAACCATAATTTATCTGAATGTGGTATCTATACATACTTTGAAATAGCGAACTTTTTAAATTGAATACTACGTAATACAAGTAGTAGCGTCAAAAATGGAAATGCTGAAACAGTTGAATAAGATAAAAGCAGCTTGCATTCTTGCAAATGCACGATGACAGCTGCAGCCTGCAACAGCAACACTATACTGAAATGATAAATATTTCATTGTTTTCTAAAACAAATCGTTGCGTCATTTGCGCAAGGATATACGAAACTTAGACAGGTTAAGGTCATGTAATAAACCTTCAAAACACTTTCGAATTGTTTACAAATCGCCGTTGGGTTTGGCAAGAATATAGAAAGATGAGTCATCGAATATGAAACTTGATATTCGATTAAAAGTGATGCCCATCAAAATTGTGTGATTGTGTGACCGTGACGCTTTTCGATTTTTTGAAGAATAGGAAATTTATCTTTAAACTTTGACTTGGATTAAAAAAAACTGACAAATATTTCCTGCAAGATACAAAAAATTTCCTGCGAACAACTTGGCAGCGGCGCTGCCGGACATTTTCCAGCACTGCTGGTGCGAACACTGTTAACAGAAGGGAGACTCTCTCCTATTGACGGTGGTCTGACCGTCTAAGCAACCCTGTCAAGATTGTTGCAAAGCTGAATTTATCCTCTATATTTAATTTTGTTTTAGCCTCGAAAAGTTATGGGATAATAATTTGTCTTCGCGCATGTGTCCATTCTTTTGTTCATTTTCGTGGTGACCATGTAATTAGAAAGCAAAATAATGACATTTCGGATTATTAGTGATTAAATACCCCTTAAGGTGGCTCCCTACGGTAATTTCAATAGGGGACTGGTGACTAGAAATAGTATCGCTACGCATGCGTAAATAGCGATCTTGTCGATTCGAAATTCCATGACCGCGTCGACATCGATGTTAGATTGTAGACGTTTTCTTCGGTGAATTTTGCTAAAATTTTGTAAATAAGTAGCTTATAAATATAAAGTATATATACTATTTTAAAAAATTTTCATAAGACAGAACTTTTTTAAATCGATAATTTTTATAGCGAAAAATCTGTCCATACAACCCTCTCTGATTTTGTGCATGGATATTCTCCACAACAGTATCTATCATCTCAGTAATTTTTAAAACATTTCACCAAAGCAAACTGAAGACATGCCGCTTCAATTATGCAATATTTGAAATTATACCAAAGTTCCAACGTCATTATTACCATGGTAACGGCAAATAATTGAAGTTTTTGGTAGGTATTTTGTATCTGCAGTAGTTCTGCCATAGTAGGGTCTACTTGATATTTATCTAATAAATTTTTAAACTTATGAATAACATTAGATAATGAGCGTATGAAATAGCGCGTATTTATTGAAACTATAGGGAGCCACCTTAAGCCTCGGGAGGGTTTGTGAAATACCCTCGGGTCTACGGCCCTGATCGAGACTTCCACAAACCCACCCTCGGCTTTCGGAAACATTTACTCACTAATAACCCTCAATGCTATAGACCCTATTCAAAAATGACCGCCAAAGTACAATTCTTTTATGTGCATATAAATTAGCTCTTATGACCTCGTTTTAAAGTAAAAATTATGTTGAATTTCCCACATGAAAACGAGTTCATGACTCATGAGGGCTAATTTATACAGTGCTGTAAAAGGTACATAATTTTTGTAACTAGTTACAGTTACATCGTTAGAAAAGTAACTAGTTACCGATAAAAGTTACAATGAAAAGAAAGTAACTAGTTACAGTTGCAAAGTTACTTCAAAAATTTTGTAACTAGTTACAGTTACAGTTACATCGTTAGAAAAGTAACTAGTTACTGATAAAAGTTACAATGAAAAGAAAGTAACTAGTTACAGTTGCAAAGTTACTTCAAAAATGTTGTAACTAGTTACAGTTAACTTTTATCGGTAACTAGTTACTATTCTAACGATGTAACTACATCGTTAGAATAGTAACTAGTTACCGATAAAAGTTACAATGAAAAGAAAGTAACTAGTTACAGTTGCAAAGTTACTTCAAAAATTTTGTAACTAGTTACAGTTACAGTTACATCGTTAGAAAAGTAACTAGTTACCGATAAAAGTTACAATGAAAAGAAAGTAACTAGTTACAGTTGCAAAGTTACTTCAAAAATTTTGTAACTAGTTACAAAGTTACATTCCTTTGTCCGTGTTACTAGAATCAACAAAGAAATTACTGGTTTTTAGATGCCAGTACCATAATTATGTTTTTACAGCTAAATGCCTAAATATAGTTGTCACTAAGCAGAAATAGTCAAATGTGTACATAATGTACCTTTATTATTATATCAAAACCATTTTTATCAAGAAAGAATGACATCCTCAACTGAATATCAGTATAAAACTATACTAGTCACATTTTTGAACCAATTACAGTTCTTTAAAAAAGTAACTAGTTATAGTTACTTCTTCAAAAAGTAACTAGTTATAGTTACTTCTTCAAAAAGTAACTAGTTATAGTTACAGTTACTTCTTCAGAAAAAGTAACTAGTTTCAGTTACTTAAAAATGTAACTAGTTACTGTAACTAGTTACTTGTAACGAAGTTATTCACAGCACTGAATTTATATGTATATAAAAGAATTTTAATTCGGCGGCCATTTTTCAGTAAGGTCTAAGCATTTACTTATAAGTAACATACATATATGACAGTATTTAGACACTGATAACTAAATGGCTCTCACTTGATGGAACTAGTTGAATTAGCTGATGGGGAAACTATGGAGAAAATCCTCGGGGCACAGGAGAAAACCAACAACTCTACCCGCATGTAGGTGGTCACCCATCCAAGTCACGATCGGAAATTGCGGCTGTCGAGGCTCGCGAAATACGGGCTGACCCGTATTAGCTACGCATGCGTAGAACGGATATCTCGCGTGTAAATGTTTTTTTTTGTTCATTTTAGCTTATCTGTTAGCTTTTTTGTGTTGCTTCTTGTTTACACCCATTTGTTTTTCATTTGTTGCGTTTTTAAGTTCTCCTTTACTTTACTCAGTCTGTCTACCTATCTGTCTGTCTGTCTGTCTGTCTGTCTGTCTGTCTGTCTGTCTGTCTGTCTGTCTGTCTGTGTACCGTAAAGTTTCAGAATGTAACGTAAGGTCTCACAATGTAAAGTAAGGTGTCACAATGTGACGTAAGGTCTCACAATGTAATGTAAGGTCTCACAATGTAACGTAACATCTCAAAATGTAACGTAAGGTCTCACAATGTAACGTAACATCTCACAATGTAACGTAAGGTCTCACAATGTAACGTAAGGTCTCACAATGTAACGTGAGGTCTTACAATGTAACGTAAGGTCTCACAATGTAACGTGAGGTCTCACAATGTAACGTGAGGTCTTACAATGTAACGTAAGGTCTCACAATGAGGCTCGCGAAATACGGACTGACCCGTATTAGCTACGCATGCGTAGAACGGATATCTCGCGTGTAAACGTCATCAATACACGCGAGACCAAGCGAGGGTTGGCGCGAGATGAATGAGGAGCGAAGGAGCGTTGTGGTGCATGTGGGTTCATACGATAAAATTAGGAAGATAAAGGAAAATAATGGATCCGTTGAAGAGGATACTAGGGATATTGTAGGATATCAAGCATTTGCTGACTTGAAATCAAATATGGCGGGAAAATTAGACGAAGAACAAGGTGCGATTTAGTATCATAAACTTCTATGTTAAATGACTAAAATCTGTTGTTTGTTGGCCGTTAACTACCCCCAAAGGAAGTCGGGTTGTTTTGTTGGCAGATTTGTGTACCCAATTGGCCTTTAAAACGGATTTTAAAGTTCAAATTAGTCGTGGAAAGTATACTTGACAACTGATGATTTGACATAAAACAAACCCAATCAACTATGGAGCGTGAATAAAGATCTCAACACTATCAGATAACTTTGATTGATTTTTTTTGTCTTGATTTTGTTTTTGGCTATATATGGACAGTTCACTTGTTATTGTTTTGCGTGTGTGTGTGTTTCATCTAAATTTCATCTAGCTCCCAGGCTAAATTTCATCAAGCTCGGCGGACAACTCACATGAGCCAGCACGCACGTGGCCTGCGAACTGCCCCATGAGAGTGGCCGATTTTCTATGCGATTTCCGATCGTGATTAACCCCATTCTACCCGGCTTAACTTTAGCGGTGAGAGGCAGCGCGCTAACACCTTGTGCGACTCATGCCTCTCTTTGTAAGTTCAAAAAATCATTGATCATTCATGTAAAGAACAGGGGTGTTGGTGGCACAGTGATTAGTGCACGTGCCTTTCACCTCTGCGACCCGGGTTCGATACCTACACGGTGCAGTTATCTGATTAAAAAAAAATTCACCTTGGCCGCATGTGAGAAGAGTGCTTCCAGTTTGACTCTACCAAACACCACAGGTTTCCTCCGGGTACTCCGGTTTCCTCCTGTAGTAACACTGGACCAATGAGGGTGGGCCCTTACTGGACCTCTGAGGATAACAGTTTAGATATAACTGATAGAGTTATCCAGTATAAATAAGGTTAGTTTAGTTTTTAGTTTAGTTTAGTCTTTATATCTGATAGAGACACGATTCCGTTTTCGATAAACCTCTGGTTGGATTTTACCGCTGACACAAGATTAATCTTCAAAATGTTTACGTCAATGAACTTAAAAAATGGTTCGGCTATCGCCTCGTATCTTTATGTACTGTTTAATAAACGAGCAGGAGTGTTTTATCAGATATAAACAACAAAATAAATCAGTACCATGTCCGTGGTTTTATATCTGATAAAGAAACCTCCTGATTTACATAAACTTTAGCTTTGATTTTCTCGCCTTAGAGACAACGTTGTTTTTCAAACTTACTACGCCAATGAACTTACCAAATGAGTCGTTTTTGAAGCTATATTTAAACCATTCGTAGTACATGTTTTATCAGATCTAAAACACTCGGCTATCGCCTCGTGTTTTAAATCTGATAAAACACTGCTAACAAGCTAAACAAATTACTGTATAATATATTAATATATTTTGTCTGATCTATTACTTTCTACTTTAATAAAATACGCAATAGTCACATTTTTTCTTGTACAGACCTGATGCTGTCGTTGATCCGTGGTTAAAGAATTTGTGGGAGAGAATCTTAGAAGTAATGCCATTGCCTTTAGGAAAGGAGATTATCAGTTCCTCAATAAAGTAAGGCAATTTCAGCAAAGCCACAAGGTGGCCCAAACTGCCGATATTTTTAAGAACGAAATACTGACGTTTTAGGCCGAGCTTTTCGTCAGAGTAAAACGTGAAAAAAGGCTCTGCTCGTTACGACAGTATTTTATGATAAGTTGTACGTATACATTAGTGCATGTGGTACGTTTGCGAGCTTGGTATAATCTAACAGACGTTTGTTGGACGTTCGTCAAGCTCAATTACTCCGAAAAGATTTCTGAGCTCCAGACAGGGTTCGAACCTGCAACCTTCTAATGACCGAGCGTCTAACCGATCATTAGTATAAATTTACAAGTCATTGGCTATTGCAGGAGTTTATAATTGGTGATATAAACCTCTGGGATAAACCAATGAAAGTCATTCTTTTAAAAAAATTGACCAATGACAAAATGCGTAGTATAGCACGAACAGTGATCATTAGAGCCAGCGGTTGTTCTGTTAAGCAACAATGGCGCCGAAATTATAACGGAGTGGGCAAATGAAAGAAGAAATTGGACATTTAGGCGAAGCAATACGTTCTACAGATAACAAAAACGGCTACAAAATGGTTAGAATGGAAATTATTAATGGTAAGATCGTTAAATTGTTTCTCTGTGTTCGTTTAAAACGAAATAACTGCAAACAAAACACATTTCAAAATTACGCTAGCTGTTGACAAGATTTCGTGATGTAAACTATATGCTAAATTGAATGTTTCTTTCAACTTTTTGTCACTTTTACAAAACAAATGAGTGGATATATATTGTTTCAATATTGTACATGAAAATCCATGCTAAATTAGGGCAAGAAAACGTTTCTTTTCCATCAATTACTGTACGGGCCAAGCAGATGTCCGAAATGACTGTTGAACGTTTGTTGTTGGCTGTTAAAAAATGTATTAAACGAGCCTCAAAGAATATGTTATGGTCGAGAATTTATTTAACTTTTGTTGGTAAATTTATACTAAAACAATTAGACAACTCGCCCTCGTTTTCTATGAGCGATAGTCAACTCGGCTTCGCCTCGTTGACTATTCGCTCATAGAAAACTCGGGCTCGTTGTCTAATTGTTAATTAGCATATACCTCGCAAGTCAATAGTGCTTTTCAAGCAATCTGATTGGTTCCTCTAGCTCGGGATATCCTGCATTAGTATAATTTCATAGTGGAAAAGAAGCTTTCCAGCTTTCTGATTGCTCCGCTCAGCGGTGAATCTGATGTAATAGTCGCCGCTTAGCGCGGTGACTATTGCATCACAAGAAATTGTTCTTCAAAAGTAGTTTTGGAAAAGAGACTGGTACTTATTCAACACTGCATTGACTTTACTTGTTTCAGTCTCCCCCTCGGAGTTGTCATTTTGAAGTATGAGATTTTAGAATTTGTTGATTCATTGAACTGTTAATTAATTTTTTTCAAAATGGGGTCTGTAGTTTTTGAGACAAACAAAAGAGCATAATACTGAAAACATTTATCACTGAGATGCTGTACATATCAAATATCGTGAAAACAAAACTTTATAAAGGTAATGAAGTATAATTAGTCACCTGCGGGCAAAACAAAATGGCGGACAGTTTTGCTTTGTTTACCGAAGCAGGAGATTTTGTTGATAAACAAGGCTGATGTAGTAGAATAACGAGAAATGTCAATAAAATTAAGTAGAAGAGTGTCCACAGGTATGTTTCTTTACAATTTTCTAGCCATTAATATATTCAATAGTTGTAAAAACTGTTTTGTCGACAAATATCGAGTACGCCAAGTGCCGTTAGTGCCCTAGACTTTCTCAAAGTCCTTTTCAAACATTTTTGACCTTTCGGTTCCTCGTTGAAAAGGACTTTTCCCACCTGCAGCGCGCCAAAATTCACCGGTGAATTTTTCGACCGGTGACGTAATTCGGGAAGTAATTATATTCAGGCTAAAGTGCTATGCAAGTGCTATCTTTGGAAGTTGGAGTTAAACAGACTCTTGAAAACGTTTTAGTAGGGGTAGAACCACTTTCCATTGCATGTACAACAACCCGAAACACGTCAAAACAGGGCGATGTACATTTCAGCCATTTCCCGCCAGAATATTTAATTAGATTAAAAAACCTGCAAGCGAAACAAGTCCGCCTCTTTCCTCCCGCTTTTCCGTTCTCTCGCCCGCAAAAACTAGCGCTAAGAGGCGGACTTGGACCAAGTCTATTAGTGTCCAAGTTGCTAGCGGTCGTGTCTTGTATAAAATACCGAAAAATATAAGAATGTTAAACTTGTTATTTCATTTATGAGGTATAAGCTAAAACAAAAGCGGCTCGGTGAATATCCAGCACTACAGTATTCACCTCCACTTCGGTGAATAATTGTTAATTAGAAGAAGGTTGCAGGTTCGATCCCTGCCTGGGGCTCGGAAATCTTTTCTGAATAATTGAGCTTGACGAACGTCCAACAAACGTCTGTTACGACCACTGATGTGAAAAATAAGACTGGATCGAGTTTCTATTACTGAAAATGAAGCCAACGGCTGTCATGTTGGCGTGACCACCTAACAACTGCTGTGGCGTTGCAGACATGTTGGAGGGCATTCTGACATTTTCTATTTAATGTTAGTGAAGGGACATATTCCCAGGCAAGCTTTAATTGTTGCAAAAGTTAAACCAGAAATTTATAGTTTGTCTGGAATATAAAATGTGGGATTATTAATAAGTCAATGCACATGCCCCCTCGGGACTTATCTGGAGTAAAGCTTCCATGTTCGGGCTTTAAAGGGGATTGTCATTAAAAATTAAGTTTGTCTAATTTGAAAGAACTCATAAAATTGTAATAGAAGATCCTTTACAACTTTTTCGTATCTTTCTGCGTTTTCAAGATATTTCAATTTGTTTGATATGTAAATGAATGGTCTCTGACGTCAGGAGTGGGGTAAAATATTTTCATTCAGAGCAAAATCACTTACTTATCTAACATGAAATGTTCAGCGTCGCAAGGAGTTGTTATCTGCACAGTTTCAAATGATTTCGCTAAACAAACTTAGAGATATAACTGGTTTTGCTACATGTGAAAATATTTTACCCCACTCCTGACGTCAGAGACCATCTCATTTACATATCAAACAAATTGAAATATCTTGAAAACGAAGAAAGATACGAAAAAGTTGTAAAGGATGTTCTATTACAATTTTATGAGTTCTTTCAAATTAGACAAACTTAATTCTTAGTGCTATTGCCCTTTAACTCTTCTGTATTATTATTATTATTATTATTATTATTATTATTATTATTATTATTATTATTATTATTATTATTATTATTATTATTATTATTATTATTATATTATTATTATTATTATTATTATTATTATTATTATTATTATTATTATTATTATTATTATTATTATTATTAGGCACGAAAGTTGGTTTTCTTTGATCCACTGCAGGATGTATATCACGAATTCCCAAAAAGTCGGTGCTATAACTTGTGTACAACAGTTTCCAATTGACGATACCGAAAAAGATTGTGGCGGTACATTCAACCACAATGCTTTGCGACGTCAAATCAGCTTTAAATAACAACTAAACATTGTTTATCATGCTAACACTGATTAAGTAAGCAAGAACTTCATTCCTACCAGGTTTGATCGTTTTAAAACCATATCTTCCAATAATTCTGCAAGAAACAAGGGATTGTGGTTAAATGTACAGTCGCCATCTTTTTCGAAAACCTCCTTTCTTGTCTAATAAGAAATTTACGCCCTCGGTTTATAAACAGCTAATAGACATCGGTCGGTTCAATAACGTTTACTTACGTATTGGAATCAGTCGTAGAGTTACAGTATCCGTCTCAGTATGTTGATTATTTCGGCCACAAAAAAGTCTCCAAATGTTGCGCGCGCATCATTTTGGCGGGCTCCACGCAAAGCCAGCAATGACGAATAACAAGAACACTGCAATTGCAAGTAAATGAACTACACGAAACTATACGAGAACTGCAATAAATCAAGGTTATAGAGCTGAGTTTTCATCCACGGTAATCGTAAACTTCCTCTGTCCGTCATTGCTGCCTTCGAGTGGCAGCTCACTAAACATTTGGTTTGATCGTCTTACCATGCAAGCCGACGAGCCTTTGTTGACGAATTTTACTCTTTCGTTGAAAGTTAGAACGGCTTCTCTGAATGTTAACGATGCTTCCTTGTTTAAAAGACAACTTTTTAAATACCCTGAACGAAAAATAATTAGCTACTAGTAAGATTGCTATCTGGTCAACAAATTGGGCACAGGTAAGTAAGATAGAGAACATGAAATCTATTGTGTATCTTGATAGAATTGTTAACTGGAAGACGGCAAGGCAATTCTTATAAACGGACTTTGCAATTTGTAACGGTCTTTGCCATCCCTAAAGGTCCTTGCTATCCCTAAAGGTCCTTGCTATCCATAAAGGTCTTTGCCATCCCTAAAGATATTTGTCGTCCCTAAATGTCTTTGCTATCCCTAAATGTCTTTGTCATCCCTAAAGGTATTTGCTATCCCTAAAGGGAAAGAAGGAAGGAGGGAAGGAAGGAAAGAAGGAAAGAAGGAAGGAAGGAAAGAAGGAAGGAAGGAAAGAAGGAAGGAAAGGAAAGAAGGAAGGAAAGAAAGGAGGGAGGTAGACGTCAATGAGGAAGGAATGAATAGATTGTACCTTTGTAGTCTTGTATTGAAAACAAGATCAAAACCAACGCAAACACGAATACACTCCAAAATGTGACGTAACAGAAGAGTACATGGAACTGACTAAACAAGCGAAGAAATCCGAGTACAAGTGTAGACCAGCTTGGTAGATCAACCGCAAACTGCAGATTCGATGCATTATCCTGATAAGAGCATAGCCAATTGAATCCAGTCAGAACAGCAGATACACATGGTGTGGCGATCAAAAGTTTCTGAAAGTTAAAACAGAATGTTATAGTCATGAAAACAGCTCCCGTAGGATTTTCGTGATAAAGTTCATTTTTTCCCCTTTTTGAGTTAACTAGATATCAAACTATCAGAAAATGATGGGGTTCAAATTTTCGACCTCTCGACATACAGGGGGGGTTTGAGAACTCGGAAAATGTGTTGCATTTTCTGAGAAAAGAAACAAAAATCAACTTTAACATGCAAATCCTACGAATGCTGTCTGAGTTAATGGCACTTCATGCCACACTATTTGGGCTAGGATCAGGGTCAGGAAAGGTCTTTGAGTTACTCCTATTAGCCATATCCCCGACACCTTCCTGACCCTGTATATCGAAAGGTCGAAAATTTGAACCCCGCCATTTTCTGATAGTTTGACATCTAGTCAACTCTAAAACGAGAAACAAAATCATCTTTAGCATGAAAATCCTACGGGATTACATACCGAGAAATGAGTTTGACGCAATCTTTCAGACAATGAATTAATTTTCTTTCCGATAAGTGACGTGGTATTTTTGTATCTACTGCGCATGCGCGAGTAGATAACATTGGTATCGTGCGTGTAATGTAACAAAAGAATGCCTTCGGAGCCAATCAAAACATAGAATAAAACGATTGACTCACGACAAACCACCGAAGCCAAAATAACTACTGTACACCAAGTATTTCATAAGTCGTTGACAGCATGGAGCGGGAGATATATTCAAAAAGGGGAAGTTTTTACAAATTTAGTAAGTATTTTAAGTATGAATCGTAGGCAATTCTTAATTGTGATATACTAGACATTGTTGGAATGATGATAAAAGTTTTTGAAAGCAAATTAATCGGGTTGTCGCGTGGACGATTTCATATTCAGACGAGGCAATTTATATGGCCAACGTGTCTGGTCGAGCTTCGTAAACTGACAAGACTGTGCGTTGCCGAATAGAAATGGATGACCTTCTTCTAAGAAAACAAAGTTAGCTTCATGGTCAAGCAACAATGTCCAAAATCATTCTGGGGGGAATGCACCTGGACTCCCCTGTTGAGGACCTTAGCCCCTGTGTCAGGGAACTCCTGGTGGCACCCCTGCTGCCATACTTTATGACTATAGCTTTTAGTACCATATAGCTTTAATAGTCAAACCCATTAGCGCACTGCCTCTCACCACTGAGGACCAGAGTAAAGCCCAATTGGATTGAGTTAGTATTTGAATGGGTGACCATTCAATGGCACTCATGCCAGATATATCAGTAGAGTTTTTAGTGCTTAGCCTCCTGCGCCTTGCTGGCTTTACTCTGAGTTGAGCGAGTTCATTTTTTAAAGTTAAAACACAGCATGGCCTCTGAGCATAGACAATTTTGTCAAAACTCTTATTCAGCTCTAGAATCTAGAATCTAGATCTGAATACAAGGTTGTTACAACTATACAATTCCATCAATTTTGTCAAGAATCGTGTTCAGCTATGAATACAAGGTTCTTACAAGTACACATACATGCACGCCTGGGCGTGCCTATTTTTTCCATTTGCTAGACCGGAAAAAGTCATAGGTACTGACACAGGGAGCCCAACTCTGACGCCTGTGGTGTGTTTCTCTACACTATGAAAATTCGAAAATTCTGATGTTTCATTTAATGAAAGATGAGACCGCGGTGCTTGCTGAAAGCTGAGAAACAGCTGCCACGTGAATACGCGTGACGATCACTGAAAGCTGAGAACACTCGTGTGCCTAGACTCCTGTACCTAGACGGGCAAGCGAAAAGGCGGGCGAATGAAATATATTGCCTCCCACACATATCTGTATTTATTAAATCAAAATAAAACATCTCGAAACAAACCCGCCAGGAAACAATCAAGAGGCAGACTTGGTGCAAGGCAGACTTGGTGCAACTCTTATCATGTGCCGTTTTCTGTGTGGTTGTAATTCAAACCCTAAGAATTTGACACATGGCGGGACACCCGCGGTGTGATAAAACATCCTTTAATTTCTCTTCTTGTGATCTCGCGTGTGTTTTGCCGCGCTGCGTGAAATAATTATGCGTGAAAGTCAGTGTAAAGCGTATAAAGAGCCTAAGAGAAAGATTGTAAACAAAAGGTCAAACTGAAACGTGTACAGGGATTACAGGGATTGTCTTGTACGAACTGCCGGGAATAGTTTACTTCAAAGCTAATATTTCGCGTAGTATAGTTCAGAACTTTACGAAATATACGAAGAATATTGTTTTGACTATGTTCTTTCTGCTCATGCAAATAAATATGCGTGAAAATCAATGTAAAGCGTAAGAGCGTGAGAGAAGTTAATGGTTGTAAACAAAAGCCCAAAGGTGTACAGGAATTGTCTGAAGCGAACTAGTTTCTTTTGAAAGCTTATATTTTGCGTAGTATAGCTTAGAACTTTACGAAATTTACGTAGAATGGTATTATAAATGTGTTCTTGATGCCCGTGTAAATAGATCTGCGCGAACGTTTTTGAAAAGGCTACAAATTTCGGCGAAATGTATCTAGCGAATAATAAATTTTACGGGGCTACAGAACCGCCGCAGAATACAGCAGAAATTTTCGCAGTTTGTTGACCTGGTCTTTCATTAGGCTAACAAGCGGTGAGACAACCACGACTATAGTATATGACCAGCAACTCCATAAGACCAAAGGCAGGGCTTGATATATTTAGTTTGCTACTCCGAGTTTACCCAGCTGGGTGCCATGTTCTTTCACGCTCGCAGGGGGGTTAGCAGGGGATTATAGGCCTGGCTTCCTCGTGTGTCCCCGTTATCCCCCACGAGCGTCGAAAAACCTCTGGCACACGGGGTACTCCGAGTTTCACGCCTCGATTAGATCTTGAAGGTCAATAGGTCAGCTTCTCAAAATTTGGGAAGTTAGCTGTGATTGGTCCGTTTCAGGAAAGGAATTTCGTACTCCGTAGAACGACGACGGCGTTCTCTTTGCTCTTGGAATTTTAAATTGCTCATTATCATTGTTTTGAATGAAAAATGCTATTGAATTCAATCGCAGTCCGTGGCTCTAAAACGCCTGTATGCTTAAGCTCTCTATTTAGCCTCCTTCGCAGACGTCTTGTGGGCTTTTGTTCCGCCCACCAACGTCTGCTCTACACAAGATGTCATTGAGAGCATTTTCACGTTCTTGAGACGACGGGAACTTCTAGAACGTTGAGGCCTGTCATCGTTGTTTTACTACAATAAGACCAACTTTTAAAGTAGACTGAAACTTGTATTTTAAGGGGGATAATTTCATTACATTACATTACAATATAAAATAAAATAAAGGATCTGTATTTTATTTAATTTTTATATAAAGATGAAATTTAAGCTTATGAGCTAATAGTTTAGATATGTGATTATTCATAGCCTTTGTTTTGGGGAAAAAAAGTCTTTTCAAAGAATACGCGGTTCAGTGGTTCTGTATTGTATTCCTGTTCCTCCGGTCACCGTCCGTGTCTCAAAAACGCCTAATATGCTTAAGCTCTCTAATTTAGAGAAACACACCACAGGCATCAGAGTTGGGCTCCCTGTGGCTAGTACACACAACACCAGTGCCGTTGCTAAACACTTCCTACAATGTGAACATGCACAATTCATTGCCGACCTACACCATCAATTTGACCGACTTAACGATCTTTCCTTCTCTTTTAACTTGACTACAGTATGAAAAACTTAATTTTTAACAACTATAAAATTCTTTATTCAAATAATTTATTTAACACTAATCAACTATTAATAATGGAAGTATTGCAAATTAAGTTTAATAACCCCAAGCTAAACTCGGGCCTCAAGGCTAGCAAAGAACTGTCACTTTTTGCCTAGTTTCTCAACACACTTCGTTAAAATTTTAAAATTCTGATATTTTGCTAGTCAGTTATCTTCCATGTAATAATATTTTCTCGTCCTGTTACATCAAACCTGATAAAAGCAATTAGCGTCCCTACTTCTGTAAAAAGTGTTAGGTCTTCTGACGTCTTGTGTAAATAACGACGTCTTGTGACGTCTTGACGTCTTTGTTAGGTTTTCTCTCGTGTAATTAGCTAGTGATAGGTTTTTTAACTCGTGTAAATAGTGATATGTTTTCTTTTCTTTTGTTGCCGATGATGTCATCGAACTTTTGACTTGTATAAAAAGACCTGGCATGTTTTTCTATTTTCACTTGTCTCATGATGACTTTGAAATAAAGTCTGAAATATTACAATTTTCACTATAGTTCCACTTGTTTAAGGTGGCTCCACACAGTTTCTTGAAAAATGGAAAATACAAGTTTGAGAGTCCAAAATACGTGATTAAACAATTTGGAAAAAGAATTAAACTAAATGTTATGCATAGTTAAACAGTCTGTCAATCAAAAACTGTTACCAAATAAATAGCAACAGTTGTTGCTATGGCAACAATGACGTTTCAAAATGGCTGCCAATTACCATTCAAACTAATTTAATTCGAAAAAAACTTTGGTGACCTCCAATTTTTTTTTCATTAAAACTTTTCTTGAAGTATGAGTAATCAATAGGCCGATTTAAAAAAAATTCTGTAGAACGAAATATTTTTAAAATTAATAAACATGATTTTTCCGGGGAAAAAATTATTCATTCTACAGAATTTTTTTTAAATCGGCCAATTGATTACTCGTACTTCACCAACGTTTTTTTCGAATTAAATTAGTTTGAAGGGTAATTGGCAGCCATTTTGAAACGTCATTGTTGCCATAGCAACAACTGTTGCTATTTATTTGGTAACAGTTTTTGATTGTCAGACTGTTTAACTATGCATAACATTTAGTTTTATTCTTTTCCCGAATTGTTTAATCACGTGTTTTGGACTCTCAAACTTGTATTTAACTTGTATTTAACTTGTATGTAACTTGTATTTGTACTGTAATTTTCCACTGTATGGAGCCACCTTAACTCATATCTTGAGTTTTCAGGATGGCATTATTCTTCGGAATATGTTTTATTCTATACTTTTTCAAGTTGTTGGCTGGTCTTCGTTTTTAGATCAGTTACTGAGATGGACAACATTTGTACAAACATGTACTAATACTCCTATAGGTTCAAACCATTTACTTTATGATCTAAATAGTACTCCTTTTAACTTCTTTAAAATCGGAAAGTCTAAATTCTTATCCAAGGTGCCGTATATTAGCGGATTCACGGCCGACGTTCCAGCGAGGTATGCCACTAAAGTCCACCTGTCAGAAGTCTCGTCATATTCGAGTGAACCAAATACGGTCAGAATATACCACAACTGCGATGGAACTGATGTAAGGCCAAAGCAGAGGACAACAGTAGCACAAGTCGTAAAGATTTTAACGTTTCGACGTCGTCGTACTCTTTGAAAATGTGTCTGTGTTCTACTGAGATCGCTTGCAACATATATTGGACTAACGGTTTTTAGTAGTGTGAGGCATATTTTGATGTAGAGTATGAAGAGAAGTGTGACAGGGATAAAACACTGAATAGAGGATAAAAATAAGGTATAAGCTTTGTTTTGTGCTTGATTCGGCCAATTTTCGACACATCCACCTGACTTAGTAAACTCGAGCACCAGAATTAACGGAACGAGGCAAACTATCGCAATGGCATACACAAGACCACAAACGATTCCTAATTTCCATCGACTCACAGCAGTTTTTAGCGGGTAAACCACAGCACGGTAACGGAGGACTGAAACAACAACCATTATGTTTGCCCCGGCTGTAAAAAACAAGGTCGACAACGGCGTCCGTATCTTACACATGACTATAGAGTTAAATACGTACGGCCCTGTTTTCGGGAACCAATCAACAATGGTATCGAGGGTGTAAGTCAGTAGAAAGACGAGGTCGCAGAACGCCAGGTGTAGAATTAGATAGTAATAGTTCTTTTTGAGTAGGCGACTTTGTTTTAAAATTGAGGCGACGACCAGGAAATTTCCAAGTACGCCAAACAACAGAACGAAAGAAGTAACAGCGAGGGATACGTAATTACGACCGAGAAGACGGCTTCCTTGTGTCGTGTTGGTTAATATGGTAGCGTTAAACGTTGTGTTATTCATTGTCGATGTTTTGAATCTTGATAACCTTGCTTGATAACGAGCTGCGAGAACGGTTGTTTAATTTCCTGACACAAGTGCATGACACAGCTGGCTTGTCTTCTACTCAAGCCAAATACGTATTAATGTCATTCTTTGTCTATTCAATTAAGCTGTAATGTTTAATAGATGGGTTTTACAACTTTAGTATATGTAAATAGAATAGCTCTCGTGTCCGAGCACATGTCATAAAACATCAGTCTCTTCCGTCATAAGTCCATACCTCAAAAGGAGATCACATGATAAGGAGAACAATATGTAACATCTCCCCTCTCAACAATAACATAATATAAAATAAAATTACATGTGAATTATATGTTATGGTGTGTTAGGGGGCGATTACATGGACCAGGCTGGCTCGGTTAACCGGGCTGGCTCGGTTAACCGAGCTAGCCTGCTTTATATATAAAACACATGTTGTTTTAACATTTCGATTACATGGCAACCGGGCTAGCCCGGTTAACCGGGATGAAAATGTCCATGTAATCGTTTTCAGCCCGGCAAACCGGGCTGAAAAACTGTTGAGCTCTCTTCGATACGCGTTCGTTTGCTTGACTGTGAATAAATAGTGCTGAAAGGAACTGAAATAGAACATCAACGTTTGTGTGTTTCGTGATCAAAGTGAAGATTTAATAAATTAATTAGTCTTCGTGAAGACGCTTTCCTGGGTTAGCTAAGACTTTAACAATCTTTTTATTAACGATGGGCTTACGAAATAAATAATAGACTAATTAGTGTAAAACTGAAGTAAAACTAACGTAACTTTGCCCTTATTTACTTGATAATTGCGAATTTCGGCCTAAAATCATCCCGGCTTACCGGGCTAGCCCGCTCCATGCAATCGTTTCGTAAACTCATCCCGGTTAACCGGGCCAGCCCGGTCCATGTAATCGCCCCCTTAGTTTATCGAGAGATCTTGTAATCCGCATATCTGGATGGCATTCGTATCTCTCGACCAGACCTGGATCTTACTGTCGAATTTAGATGGTTATTACTCACTGGAGGCCTTTGGTTCCCGGTTGACTCCACCTCAGGTGGGGTGGATGTGGATAGTTGATTTTGCAGCTGGAGACCATCGTAATTGTTCACAATTCTGAACGATTCCCACGTTGGTAGTAGATGTTGTCTGTTTCGACGAACAATATTTCCTTTCTCGTTCAAGACAAGATAAGACCGTGGCTCACTACACTTCTTCACCATTTTCCCTTTTGCTGAGCAGCTTTTCTCTTTATCAGTCCGTATCCGTACTGTGGTACCAGGCTATAGATCTGGTAAATCACGGACATGCTGGTCGTAGGCCTTCTTGACTTTTGGATTGTGAAAGACTGCATGGTATTGATGGCCGAGCTGTTCCCGGAAGCAGGGTTGTGCGAGGATTTCGAAGATACATCTTGTACGCTGGAGAGAGGCCGTCATTGCTTGGTGTTGTGTTTAACACGAGTATGGAAAGGTACGGGTCACCAACCAGATTCCTGAGCTTTCTTTAAGGACTTTTTAACTGTTTGGATCGTGCGCTCAACGAGTCCATTTGATTTGGGGAAGTGAGGATTGAATTGTCATGGTTGAAGTCCCAGTCCCGTGCAAATCGTTTGAAGGGTGCAGCTGTATTTTGTGGCCCATTGTCACTAAACACTGTTTGTGGTATTCCATGTGTGCTGAACATCTTTTTCATGGCACGGATAACAGAGGACGACTCTGCAGGCTTTGCAATATGCATGCACTACTTCAAAAAATGTTGAGTGATAATCCACGACTATGAGGTAGTCTTTGACCCACGGATGGTCAGGAACGTCGTGTTGTATCAGTGTTTCCTTTTGTTGTCGGTTGCGATGATTGATGCACGTAGCACACTGAGAGACACGCACTGAAAGCTCGTGGTTCATGCCCGGCCAATAAACTGCCTGGCGGGCACGATTTTTGCATTTTTCAATTCCCTGGTGTCCTTGATGTAGGAGATCTCTGACTTCAGCACGCATGGACTTAGGAACAATGATTTGTTGTCCTTTGAGGAGGAGGTCATAATTGTACACTATGTCGTGACGCTGGTTGTAGAATGGCTTCACAGTATTGTCAATGTCATCTATTGGTGGCCAGCCATTGATAGTGTATTCTTTTAGAGTTTGCAGGATTGCATGATCTTTTGCTGTTTCACGCTGAAACTGAACAAGCTTGAACTGGCTTACTGGTAACTGACTGATGATCGAATGAACATGATGAGCCATTGCCTCTGGAGGGAACTCTGGTTGGCCATCTAGGTATGCTCTACTAAGAGCATCTGCAACTTTCATGGTCTTTCCAGGTGCATACTCGAAGATGAAGTTGTACTTTTGTAGGCGTAGGAAAAACCGTTGGATACAAGGTGGGCACTGCACAACTTCAACTGGTGTACTCTTGGAGAACACCGCTTTGATTGGTTGGTGATCATTCTGGGCAATGAATTATCTACCGTAAAGATACTCATGGAACCTTTCACATCCAAATACTACGGACAGAGTCTCGCGCTCTATCTGAGCATAATTCTGTTCTGACGTTTCTAGTGCCCTGGAAGCAAAAGCAATTGGATGCCAGGAATCAGCTACTTGTTACTCTATCATAGCACCCAAACCAACAGAACTGGAGTCAGTCCGAATACGTGTTGGGAGGTTTGGATCAAAGAACTGTAGGACAGCAACATACGAGATATGACGTTTGAGCTTCTCAACAGCATCAGTTTGAGGCTTCTGCATTAGGAAGTCAGTTCCTTTCTTTAGGAGGACTCGTAAGGGTGCGGTCTCATCGGATAGATTGGGGCTGAATTTACCAAGGTAGTTTACCATACCAAGAAATCTCTGAAGCTCAACTTTACTTGTTGGAAGAGGCATTTTCATAATAGCCTCAATCTTTTTGGGGTCTGGTTTCGCTCCATCTGCTGACATGATGTGGCCCAGGAAGGTGAGCTCGGTTGCACCAAAGATACACTTTGACTGATTTAATTTCAATATACTTTCTCTGATTTTAGTGAGGACTTCTTTCAGGCGTTGATCATGGATTTCTTTGGTTTCACCCCAGACTATTATGTCATCCTGCGAGTTTGCAGAGCCTTCACAGCCAGCTATGATCTTGGATATTTCGAGTTGGAATATTTCACTAGCCGAGTGGATTCCATAAGGCATACGCTTGAACTTGTATATGCCGAATGCTGTTCCAAACGTGAGCAGATCTGAGATAGAATCATCGACTTTAATCTGCCAGTAGCCGTTGCTTGCGTCGAGTTTGCTGAAGAATTGAGCACCACTCATTTGGGAGATTATTTCCTCTGTAGTGGGTAGACGGTAGTGCTGACGCTTGATTGCTTGATTTAATGGACGGGGGTCTAAGCAGACACGAAGCTTTCCATTAGGTTTTTCAACATGGACAGTTATTTGCATGATGTCGGTCAGTTTTGCTTTTCCTCTCAGATTGGCCGTTGAATTTGTAATGAGGTCACTCCAATATGGGCTCTAATTATCTGGTGAGAAAAGCCAGCTGTGAAGCGTCAAATTAAGTTCAGGTTCTTGAGTAAAGTAAATATATTGGCCAGACTCTAAACCCATTTCGCAAGTGTCTCAGTTTGATTTGCTTGCACAATCGCAGTTTCTAATGATCTCTGGTCCATGCAAATATGCTGGCTTCGAAATCAGCTCATCCGACACAATAGAAAACTCGATCCAGTCCTATTTTTCAGATCAGTGGTTACGACAGTATTTTGTTATTTTTTAACCGCTCTAGGCAGTGACTATCGTTTCAGAGTCACTGCATGCTCAATGAAGGGATCTTTGAATTCGCTTCTGAAATTATACTAATGAGGACTTATTAACCGAGTGCGAGGTCTGTACGGGAAAGTATTTGCCTGAGGTTTTCGTACAGACCGAGCGACGAAGGAGCGAGGTTTGTGCGATAAAACCGAGGGCAAATACTTTCCCGTACAGACCGAGCAAGTTAATAAGGAATTTATTATATGGCTATTCGTTCATTTTATTTTTAAGTTTCGAGCGTTGTTTTTGTCTTCGGAGTATGCTGTTTACCTTACATGTTAACTTTCTCGTGTCGCCTCTTGGCCTTCTTGTCTACACCAGTTCGGCTTTTATTTGTCGTGTTTTTAGATAAACAGCTTTAAAGAAAACCAGCAGTAATGTTCCAACACATTTTATTGTTCAGAATATTTGAATAAAGATACCGAGTTCTCTTTTATTTGTATTCAAATCAACTCAGAAATTTTCTTGCCAAAACTTGCAGGGCCGAGAAAAAAGCGTATTGACCCGCACACAGACCTGAGGTCAATATCGTAAAATCCCGACCTCTCAGGAACCAATCAGCGTGCGTCGTTTTGCGTACGGACCAGAAATCAAACCCAGCCATATAATAAAGTACATTATTCTCCATCCGAGTTCTCTGTCCGGATCACTGTGCCACAATAGTAACTCCAGTAACAAAAGTGTTTATATTGCAGACCTCTTGCACGATACAGTGTCTCAATATTACCCGCTGAAAAAGATGCAGAATACTCTGATATAATAACTGATACGGATCATGTGGTTGGAAATGGAGGAAATAAAGGTAAGAATGTGACCCAAACTTGTGCCGTATTTGTAATAGATAAATCCCTCGAACGAGGGATGTATGCGATATAAAGCCCTCGGACGCGCAAAGATTTTCCTTGTTTTTTTCTTCATTTCGTTTCTAATTATTATTCAAGGTCTTTATGCGATATAAAGACCCCGGAAGAACAAAGAAAACCGACTCGATAATAAATTAATCTCCATTAAGCCCACCTTATAACTCATAAATCACCCTCCTCCCCCCATTACGTGAAAAATAAAATAAGCCCTTTTTTTAATAAGCTCCTTTTTTGTGGCCTAGAATTAATAAGAGGAGGCTTAACGGTACTTTAATTGCCTATGAATGAAGCGAAAATTAAGTCTTTCATTTGAAAGAGCATTAGGTAGCTCGATAGAAAGAAGCTATAAACAATCAGATTTTTCCCTCTAAAACGTTTCACGGTGTACTGTAGATCGTGCTTCGTTCTAGTTCCTGACACGGTTGCACGGCCCTAGGCCTAGCGTTACTCCAATCTCGTTCCCAGAGCCCACGTTCCCCACCCGGGAAACGAGAGACTCTGGGATAATCCGTTTCAAATCACAGGATTCTTGTTATTCCGGTTGAGGTACGCATGCGTAAATATCCGAGCGGAATCTGGATAGTATGTTCTCCTTGTTTGACTTTTCCCCAAACAAGTCAATGGGGTTGCTGGCGAAGCTCGAATTATAGCATCTACACACATACGGCGAAGATATCGATCGCGGCAACGTCTTCACTGGAGTCTTGTCGTCCGACATCTTTGTTATTTTGGTTTTATTAATTCTACTTCTACCGGTCACTTCAGACCAACTCATGCTCACTATTCAGCCAATAACGTAACGATTTGAAACGGATTATCCCAGAGTCTCTCGTTTCCCGGGTGGGGAACGTGGGCTCTGGGAACGAGATTGACGTTACTCTTGAGTATTAGACAGTCCACAATTTTGAGGAGGGGAGAAATATTTGTTCTAGTAAGTTCAGAAATTCTAATTTGCATTAAATTTGCATATTACACTAAATGTAATTTGTCCAGATACACTAATGCTGCAAGTGTAAACCCTTTTCAATTATCAGCACTGACACTAGAGCTATGCAAGGAACTAGAATGAGGCACAAATGTACAATGCAAAATGTTTTAAAGGGGAACATATAATTTTTTATAACTTTTTCCTATCGAGCCACCTTAAAATGACTGAGTAACATATTTTGCAGTTTTTCGTTTCCTTGCTTCGTTGTTGAGATATTTCAGTTTGTTTGATATGCAAATTGAACATTTTGACGTTGTGGGTGCATAATGACTTATCGGAGAAAGTTATAGATTATTTACATTATCAAACCAAATTAATTCGAAGGAAGCATGTGGTGTGTTTCTCTCCTAACACCAAACATGTAGATTTTCAAGTGATTATGTTCGATAATTGCAAAGATATAAAACCTTCTCTCCTTCTCTAAGTCATTTTGCACATGTGGCGTTAACATGTTTAATTTGCATATCAAACAAATTGAAAGCCATAATTTGCTACTCCTTTTTGATTTTGATAGCATATGATCCAAAAAGTGAACAGCCTTCAAAATATCATCCATTTTTGTCCGTTATAACTGAGAATAAACGGGTCACAGCTAAAGACCATTTTCAAGATGTAAGGTTGATTACGTTCGATATAACTGGATCAGGTTTGAGGTAAGCTAGTTTATTTTTCCAAAAGGTTGCAAACTGCCGAGAGTTTTAGTAACGAAAAACTGACGTTTCGAACGGAGCGTTCCATCGAAACGTCAGTTTTTCGTTACTAAGAGTCTTGGTAGTCTATCACCTTTTCACTTTGCTCTGTTCAAAACACTGCGTACGCAGCACTCTATTTTTAGTGTATTTCTTGCTTGCCTACTTGCTCCTTTTTTTTCCTTCCTTCCTTCCGTCCTTCCTTCCGTCCTTCCTTCCGTCCTTCCTTCCGTCCTTCCTTCCTTCCTTCCTTCCTTCCTTCCTTCCTTCCTTCCTTCCTTCCTTCCTTCCTTCCTTCCTTCCTTCCTTCCTTCCTTCCTTCCTTCCGTCCTTCCTTCCTTCCGTCCTTCCTTCCGTCCTTCCTTCCTTCCGTCCTTCCTTCCTTCCTTCCATCCATCCATCCTTCCTTCCGTCCTTCCTTCCTTCCTCTCTTCCTCCCTTCCTCACTTCCGTCCTTCCGTCCGCCCTTCCTTCCGTCATTCCTTCCGTCCTTCCTTCCTTCCTCTCTTCCTCCCTTCCTTCCTTCCTTCCTTCCTTCCTTCCTTCCTTCCTTCCGTCCGTCCGTCCGTCCCTCCGTCCATTCCTCCGTCCTTCCCTCCCTCCCTCCATCCTTCCTTCCTTCCTTCCTTCCTTCCTTCCTTCCCTCCTTCCTTCCTTCCTTCCTTCCTTCCCTCCTTCCTTCCCTCCTTCCTTCCTTCCTTCCTTTCCTTCCTTCCTTCCCTCCCTCCTTCCTTCCTTCCTTCCTTCCTTCCTTCCTTCCTTCCTTCCTTCCCTCCCTCCCTCCCTCCTTCCTTCCTTCCTTCCTTCCTTCCTTCCTTCCTTCCTTCCTTCCTTCCTTCCTTCCTTCCGTCCTTCCTTCCGTCCTTCCGTCCTCCCTTCCTCCCTCCCTTCCCCACTTCTTTTCGTCCTCAATTCCTTTCTTTCTTCCTCCCTCCCTTTCTTTCTTCTCTCCTTCCTTTATTCATTCTTTCCTTCTTTTCTCTCGTGTCTTCATTTTTTTTTCTTTGGCCTTTCCTTCCTTCATTTTTTCTTCTTTTTTTCTATCTTTTTTCCTTCATTCTTTTTTTCCCTTTTTCCCCTTCTTTATTTTTTCCCTTTCTTTCCTCTTTTCTTCCTTCTTTCTTTCCCTCCATTTTTCGTTCCCTTTTTCTTTCCTCCCTAGCTTTCTTTTTTCTTCCGTTTTTCCTTCTCTCCTTCCTCCTTTCATTCTTTCTTCTTTCCTACCTTCCTTTTTTCCTTTCACTCTTTTTTCCTTCTTCCCTCTCTTTTCTTCCTTCCTTTCTTGCATCTTTTCTTCTGCCTTCTTTATTCCCCATTTTTCCTCCGCCCTTTCTTTCTTCCGGTTTCTTTTTCTTTTTCTTCCGTGCTTTCTTTCTTTCTTTCTTTCCTTGCTTCATTCCTTCTTCCCTCTCCTTTCTTTCTTACTTTCATCTTTTCTTCTTTCTTTCATCTTTTCTTCTTTCTTTCATCTTTTCCTCTTTCTTCCTTCTTTCTTTCTTCTTTCTTTTCTTACTCATTTCCTTTTTTTCCGTTTTTACTTTCTTCCTTTCTACTTTTTTCTCTTCCCCTTTCTCTCCTTCCTTCTTTTCTTCTTTTATTTCTTTCTTTCTTTATTTCCTCCTGGTTTTCTGCAGTTACAGTGTCATGTCATCTATTTTTTCAGCTACAATCCCGGAGACGTGTTAATGATTCAGCCAAGTAACTTGGCCAAAGTGGCAGATGAATTCATAGCTTACCTAGGATTAAATCCTAATCAAAAGATTGTCCTCTCTCAAAATGATCCAGGTAAAAACTTTTATAACACTTAAAGGTGCTGTCCAGTCCGTTCTGCGCGTGTACGAAACTAATGTTTACTTCTTCGTTTATAAAAATATTTACTTTACCTTATTGAAGATTGTAAGCTTTTCTTGCTTCCTCTTCATTACTTGTACCCAAAACAAAACATTTTCAGAAGAAATAGAAGAAATCCGAAGAGATATCCTCACCGAATCGCTTGGTTTTCTGCCATGTCGCTTCTAACGGTTTACATTGAGCTGTGTACTTCATGTAATTATCTACGAATGTCATGTTTGAGGGTCCCGATAAACAAAGATGCGGGTCATGCGCAGAACGGACTGGACAGCACCTTTAAAGTTAACTCTATCCGACGAAACTCTGATGAAATTTCGAGTATTTGCGAGACTAAAGCTTAGCAAAACGTGGTGTTTCCATAAATTCTCGCTTCTTTTGAAAAAAAATATATCTTATTTCAATTTTTTAAGAAATGACTGATTTTCTATCAGTTAAAAAGTCGAATTGAAATATGTATTTTAACAACGTAAAAATGAGATTTTTCGGGACAAATTACTTACAATTATATATATTTATAAGTAATAACATGACTTGAGGGAAATTAGCGATTAAATTTCCCCGCCGCCGAGGGAAGATTTGTGCGGCCCGAGGACTTTTACAAACCTTCCCGAGGCAAAGGGGAAATTTAATCGCTAATTTCCCGAAAAGTCATGTTATTAGTTTGTAATATTATGATCGCCGAGGAAAACTTTGAGAATCCTACCGACAGGAAATTTACACGGTTGATCAGAGAAGTTGCATCTAATTTTCCCGTGCATGTTGATGAGGGAAAATATATGCAAGCGGGAAATTTAGAAGAAGACAAAAGATTTCTTTGTCTTCTAATTTTCCCTCATCAACATGCACGGGAAAATTATAAGACAAAGGATAAATTTCCCTCTTGCATGAGCGATGAGGGAAATACGAGGTTTACATTCCCTCGGAGAACAAAAGAATCCGAGGCGATCATGGATGGTATTAATATATATATATCATACATCTGTCGATCTTTTTCCACCAAAATGTCAATGAAAAGTTTCATACCCCTTTTTTTTTGCATACCCTTTTACAAAAGGTGTCGGAGATTGTTGATTTGTCGAAGTTAGACATTTTTTATTTTATCGCGTTTTGAATTTAGAAAATGTTAATTATGTTGTGAAAACGATGCAATTAATAAAATTGAACAAAACTGAATTTTTAAAAATTCCGACACGATTTCGTTAGGTATTTGAGGGTCGTTATGTCGTTAGCAACCCACGGAAATTTCAGCCAAAAATATTAAAGGCACAGCGTCAGGTATTAAATTACTGCTTATCTATCTATCTATCTATCTATCTATCTATCTATCTATCTATCTATCTATCTATCTATCTATCTATCTATCTGTCTGTCTGTCTGTCTGTCTGTCTGTCTGTCTGTCTGTCTGTCTGTCTGTCTGTCTGTCTGTCTGTCTGTCTGTCTGTCTGTCTGTCTGTCTGTCTGTCTGTCTGTCTGTCTGTCCGTCCGTCCGTCCGTCCGTCCGTCCGTCCGTCCGTCCGTCCGTCCGTCCGTCCGTCCATCCATCTATCTATCTATCTATCTATCTTAATTAATTATTAATTATATTTGTGTGCAAAGAAAAGGAATAATATTCATAAAACGTTAAAATAGTAAGTCAGTGCATTTTCTTACGGACTATTTAGTCCAAGTTTTGACGTGTGTGATATTCACTGTAATAGCTAGGTATTAATGAGAACGTGATTGGGTACCACGTGGTCGAGGGTATATATATATATATAGGTATGAGAACAGGAAACGAGGATAGACTGGATGAGGCAGAATAGATGACGAGTGTTGATATTATTATTACTATTATTAAGAGCGTATGAAACGGTCAGAACATTATATTCACCATAATTTTAATCATGTGAACTTGAATTTGTCCACGAAGTTTTTCAGTTTGCGTCATGGTGACACTGTGCCTTTAAAACGTTGCGAGGTTGTAAGTTTTCAAAAACACCATTTTGGTGGAAAAATTGACCCGGAGAGACACGACCATGATACATTTAACCTTTAGAGTACCAGACACTGATCTCTATATAACTGGATTGCTCATCCGGCTTTAAAAATGAATCCAGTGGAGATGACGAATTTGGAGTACCAAGATGGCCGCCACGAAGACTTTGTATGTTTTCGTAGCACGGAAAGGGACGAAAAAAGCCACAGCTATTGGTATCAAACAGAACGCTGTAAAAGGTTTAGAAGCTTAGTTTTTGCATTTGTTGGTATCATTAAGCAGTAATACGTATTATTTCGTAGCTTTTTACTTGCCTATATTGCCTATATTACAAATACAAAACTCGTAGAAAACCAACGAAAACAGTCAATAACTTCATTATAAAACTATTTACAGGGGGTGGACAAAAAAAAAGCGGCCATCATTAAAAATATGGTTAATGTGGAATAACTATTATTCGAGTAAAGAAAAATATGTAAAGTGATATATTTTAGAATGCATGCGTCAATATCTGCTCAAATATGATATCCAATTCTAATTTTGTTATTGGTTTAAAAAATACATTAACTTTAAAAGCATGCCACACTGTGAAACTGTAGTGAAATGTAGCGACTCCCCGGTAAACTCTTACTATTCTTAAGCCCGCAAGGTACACTGGGCCTGGAGGACCAATATGGCCGCCAGTGGCGTCAAAATGTTTACTGCTGACCATAAAGGATGAGCAATCCAGTTATATAGAGATCAGTGGTACCAGGGCTTTCCCTATAGAAGGCGTTAGCCAGAGTAAGATACTAGAGTATAGATGCTTGACACTGAAAGGGTTATACATAATTTGTCCCGCGAGAATCTCATTTTTCACGTTGTTAAAGTGGTTCTCTGATGAAAATATTGTTGGCAATGTTTTTGCATAATCCTGAAGAAGTTATGGTGGTTGGTAATCGTGCAAAGTTTCATTTCAAAATTCGTTGAAGAAAAGGTGATATTTTACGTGTAAAGTTTGTATTTTGGAGCGCCGCCATTAAAGTGGCCGAGCTTGAGAAGAATGAGTCGAGGAAGCTTATGACATCATAGACTCAACAAAAACAAAAGATCATTGTTGTTGTCAACAAAAGGGTCATTGTTGTTATGACGTCATAAGCTTCCTCGACTCATTCTTCTCAAGCTCGGCCACTTTAATGGCGGCGCTCCGAAATACATACTTCACGCGTAAAATATCACCTTTTCTTTAACGAATTTTAAAACCACTTTAAAATACATATCAATGCGATAGTTTTTGCACTAATAGAAAATCAGTTATTTGTTACAGTTCTATACTATTCGTACCTTAATCTTTTTTTCTTCTTAGATATTCCGTTACCTAAAGGTCTTCGTCAACCTTGCACTGTACGATATCTGGTTGAAAACTATTGGGATATTCAAGGAGTACCAAGAAGATATTTCTTTGAGTTGTTGTCTCATTTCACCCCTTCAGATCTGGAAGAAGAGAAGCTTCAGGAGTTTGCATCGGCTGAAGGCCAGGTATTTTCAATTAATTTTAGACCTGGAGCGAGGGGTATTCCATAAAAAATACCCCAAGGGACGAAATATCCCAAGGGCGAAGCCCGAGGAATATTTTATCCCAAGGGGTAATTTTTTGTGGAATACCCCTCGCTCCAGGTTTATAATTGATATATTATACCGAAATATAATCTTTCCAAAAAGACTTAAATAATTTTAGTTAAAAAGTTAGCTTAACTTTTGTCAGCTTTTCATTGTCTGTTTCCATTCTGTTGATATTAAGTGTCGTCTCAAGGCTTTTTTTTTATTTTCTGAATTCCTATTTTCTTGTAACGTAACAATTTCCTTGTCAACATCTGAATGTTTAGGCGAAACGTCTTCTTGTTCCGCCATTGTTGACAGCTTCGTTTTGGTTTTTGTGCGTGGCATTCACGCGTGGTACTTCAATTAATTAACTCATTCCTGTCCGAGGGCTTCCCCAGAGGTGAATAAAATCGTCTGGCGTTAGCCAGAATAAAATACTAAAGACCGATTCGGTCAGGAGAGAGTTAAATACCACAAAGTGGAGGGTAGTTCTACGAATAATTAACTGGTCACGTGCATGGTACAAACCTAGATTTCTGATTCGATAATTTTTATAGATACAGTTGAGGTATAATATTATAAATTATACTTTTTACACGGGAGGAGTAGACCTTCGATTTTAGATTCGAGTTGTGTATTTCGATTTTTATGGGTTGTTTTTGTTATGGTTTTTGTACCCTTTTTTTGTTCGGTAGACGGGGTACTCCAAAACAGATAAGAAATGCATTAACTCATTCCTATATCCACTCCATTGCTTTTCCAGAAATGGATAAAATTGTCTGGCGTTGGTGAATTGATTTTGCTTCCTGACTACCACTATTCTGCTCTACTAAGCCGGAGTAACTATTTCGAATGCTCCGGAAGACGGCAGAGTTGTTTTTGTTACTATAGTTTCTTATACTGCGTTTTGCTTTTCCTCGTCATGGTGGTGTTTGATTTCTGCACGATCTGATAATGGATTAGTAAAAAGACTGGATAGGAAACTTGATGGCGTGAGCATGACAACCTTGTTGAAATTGATAAGCTTAACTGAAGTGCCACTAACCCCAAAATATGTTATGGTTTAGATTAAAAGCACCCTTAAGATTGTTGAAAGTTCGGCGATATCGATTTTTGTTTTTAAGTTATCGGGGTTTTTGTAATATGCAAATAAGGCGTGTGATGACGTAAGATAAGGAAAGCAGAATTGTGGAAGATTTTATATCGTGTATATCTTCAAACTAGATACATCGAGATTTCTCCAGACGTTGCACGTATATACAGACCACCTAACTAAGAAAGATAATTTGAGTTATTTAGCCGTCATGACAACTCAAAAAATCTCCGTTTTTGCCATAGCAGAGTTTACTATAGCCTGCGTCGCAGCCGGACGTGTTTTGAAATTGAAACCCAATATAGTCCGTCTGCGGACCAGCGACCAAATTCGTGTTCTGGACGCCTGCACGTTTGGATTAGCAATGCTCTTCGTTTTCTTCAGCTTCTGAATACGATTACGACAGATGAAACAACTCGTACGCCTTGAATTAAACGCGAGACTTTTCAGCTTCAAAAGACATCAAATTGTCCACGTCCTTCCATTAAAAATCTCTCGTGAATCTTTTTTAATCCTTTTAAAATATACATTACATGTCGCTTGACTAATCACGTAGCGCCGTATAACAACAACTGACGACAAGCGCCAATTACAAGCGATTATAAAAAACCTTGCAAACGCGCAGGGAGTCAGAGCACGAACTTGGTCGCTGGTCCGCAGATGGACTATATCGGGTTTCAATTTCAAAACACGTCCGGCTGCGACGCAGGCTAAGTTTACTACAACTTCAGAATTTAGTATAAGATTAGTTAAGTTTGTAGGATCTTCCTCCAATATTACCAACTCCAAAATGATAGAAAAGAGAGAGAAAAAGAAAAGAAAGACAGCACCTGAGAAAAAAAAAAGAAGAAAAAAAAGATAGCACCTGAAAGAAAACAAATAGTTTTCTTTTTTAAATTAAGAGTCCTGGAAACTAATCGGTTACCATGACGACTCTATAACTTGAACTATGTTTTTCAGTTTAGTAGTTTGTAAATACGTGCAAAGTTTGGAGAAATTTTGATAAATAATTTTGAAGATATACTCGAAAATAAATCTTCGACAATTCTGCTGTCGTTATCTTACGTCATCACATGCCTTATTTGCATATTACAAAAACCTCAACAACTTAAAAACAAAAACCGGTATAGCCGAACTTTCAACGACATTCTTCATTTCTTCATAACTTTAGAAGTGGTTTCAAGGTAAATGATACAATTTTGGGGGTTAGGGGCACTTTAAAAATCCCCCTACTATATTCAAAGTTTAGGCTTAATACAGCTTAAAATAATTGAACTGCCTGTAAATACAACAAAGCCACAATACGATATAGAATGCCCGTCTATTCTTACACATTTTAAAAGAAAATATCAAGGTTTACTAGTTAAAATATGCATCGCAAATTCAAGCAAAACAAAGTACTATTTTGCGACGCCAGTTTCTTCGAAACAACACAGAAAACATCAAAACAAGGATCAACAACGTTTACATCGAACACTCGATTGTGGCTTAGGCAGGTTTGTAAGGCGATAAAATAATTTGAAACGTCAACTTAGTCATCAGAATGTGAGAATTAAAGTAAAACAAGCATACCCACGCCATTCGTGACATCACAATTTGCAACTAGGTTTCAACCATTTTGCAAACTGAGTAAATGCGATTTAACCAATCAAAAGGCTCAAAACGCCCCACATGACTATTAGTTTCCTATCCAGTCCTTTTACAATCTATGGTCTGATCAAGCCTGATCTTGCCGAAAGAGCCCGTGGGAGACTGGAACTATGCGTACTTTAGGCCTACATGTTTGCCATATTTGTCTTCAATCTTTGCCTGATGAATGATTAGCAGATATCACTCCATGCAGTTATAGCTCACTAACGCCTGCGTACGAGGCTGGGTGTCGCCCTGAAAACACCTCTCCTCCCCCCCACCCCCCCCCCCCCCCCCTCCAATCCAATCATTCTTTGTTTTCTGGGCTAAACATCTTATTTGTTTTTGTTAAACAGGTCATGTTTTATAACTTAAACTGTTTGTGTTTATTACATACAAATATATTTATTTACAATTTTCGATAAATGTATATATTGATAAGTCCAACTGCCCTTTTATTGACAGGAAGAACTCTACGCCTATTGCTATAGACCAAGAAGAACGACTCTCGAGGTATCTTGTAGCTTAACTTTCTCATACAATTTGCTCACTCCATAACTTTATTAAGTCCCCTTATTATATTTAGAAACTGATTACCGGCATATATTTCTTCAAAAGGTTTTGTCTAAGCTTATAATCTGGAGGGCTTGTTGTTTGAGGGGAAGAGCTTATTTTTTGATGAGGGCTTACGATTGAAGGGAAATTTTGCGTTTTAAAATAGGTCATTTATATGTACTATTTAAAACACGTTCTGCGAGTGTTTTGAATGGCTTAAAAAACGATCACCATTTTGTAAGTTCGTTGGCGTAGTAATTTTGAAAAATAACGTTGTCTAAGGCGAGAAAATCAAAGCTAAAGTTTGTGTAAATCAGGAGAAAATTTTATCAGATATAAAACCACGATACGGTTATGATTTTTCTTTGTGTTTTCCTCATGAATTATTAATTAGTTTTTTAAGTATATATAATACTGACATGTATATAGTTTTGATCATGAACTTAATTTAGTTTTTTATTACTTTACTTTGCTTTGCTTTACTTTACTTTACTTTACTTTACTTTACTTTACTTTACTTTACTTTACTTTATTTTACTTTACTTTACTTTACTTTACTTTACTTTACTTTACTTTACTTTACTTTACTTTACTTTACTTTACTTTACTTTACTTTACTTTACTTTACTTTACTTTACTTTACTTTACTTTACTTTACTTTACTTTACTTTACGCTACTTTGCTCTGCTCTGCTCTGCTCTGCTCTGCTCTGCTCTGCTCTGCTCTGCTCTGCTCTGCTCTGCTCTGCTCTGCTCTGCTCTGCTCTGCTCTGCTCTGCTCTGCTCTGCTCTGCTCTGCTCTGCTCTGCTCTGCTCTGCTCTGCTCAGCTCAGCTCAGCTCAGCTCAGCTCAGCTCAGCTCAGCTCAGCTCAGCTCAGCTCTGCTTTGCTTTGCTTTGCTTTATTTTATTTTGTTTTAATGTAATTTGATTTAAATAAATATAAATTAATTTGATTTAAATAAATATAAATTAATTTGATTTCATTAAATTAAATAAAATGCTTTTAAAACGGTGTTGTTTTTCTATTTTAGGTTTGTTACCTTATTAAACTGCTCAATTTTTGTTATAATTAAAATATCATGAGAGTGGAGTCAAAATATTGTACACGGTTCACTGGTAGTTGAAAGAATGCATTAGTGTGCTTAAATGATCCCCTCAAATAATAAATTTTCTATTATTGAAGCTTTTACGCGGTGTGTCATTAATACGTAGTTATGTTTTGCTGTTTCAGGTTCTTCAGGATTTTCCTCACGCAACCAAAAATCTTACTGTAGAATATTTATTTGACTTAATATCTCCTTTAAAACCAAGAGCATTCTCTATTGCTTCATCACTCAAGGTATTTTGACTTTAGTATTTTCCTTGTCATCAAATTTTGTAACATAGATTTAATACAACGTTTCTGATTGTCGATGTTAGTATAGTGTTTTTAGCTTGAAATTGGTGAAGTTTCGTTTGTTTTTGCTCCAACCATTGAGCCATAGTCGATCGAGATATGGTCTGGAAACTCAGCTAAAGTCTTTGGTCTATCTTTTTGTTCGCTTTTATGCATTTTTGTGCACGGTGCACGGTCACTGAACACATTGTATTTTAGTATAATGAACGAATTGTCCAGTAGCAACGTTTCAGTTCAATCACTCAACCGTGCTATTTAAATATTAATAAACCTAATACAAAGGATGTGCACGGTGTAAGGTACGGTTCAACATAAAATCCCAGCTCATTATAGGCGCTTTGCCGAGTTTCCAGACCATATCTCGATTGACTATGATTGAGCCACTAGAACTCGGATGGTAGACCGAGGTCGTTTACTGTCTCCTCCGCAGGTCCTCGTTGCATCATGGACAGGTTACACACGTCTTTTTTAGGGCCTGCAAGATCCTGTAAAAATTTTGGCAAAACTTGGCACGGAATACGTTTGCATAACTAACTACCATTGTTAATAGCCATGGCTATATCCGAAGATTTTGAAGGACATTGAAGACTTATAACATACGAATCCTAGCTTTAAAACGAAGGAATTGTTGAAAAAAGCAATTACGTTCGAACTTTGTCAGTGTACGGCAGGAATAATCAACGAAAATGCACTTTAGTCTACCTGGAGACTCTTGAGTTCATACTTCTTCGGTTTCCACAACAATTAAAACTTGAATTACACTACACTGTAGCCTACAATTTAACAAAATTAATATTTAATCTCATTAACTCTTGGTCAGTTGACAGTCTTCGATAGCTCAGTAAAACAAAAAACAATAAAAAAGCTGTACTTTGCTTACCGGGTGACCGTAAGGAAAACGGCAGATACTTTTACCTTCAATTCATTTTTGTCGCTAAAATACTATGGGCAGAAGGTCGGTAATTCTAAAACTTACTGATTTCTTCATTGTCATCTGTATAAGACCCCGTTTACACGATGCCGGTACAATTTGAAAGCGGAACAAAATCATGCCGTTTAGGCCTTGCGTTTACACGATACCGGCACAAAAATGACATGAAAACGGCACAAAATGAAGACGGGTTCCTTGACGGCATGAAATGAAAACGCAACACTAAACGGTATCGTGTAAACGCCCGTGCCGTAACAGTTTGATGACGGTAATCACGATATATTCGACCACAGTATTTGGGTTAGCAGTATTCACAAAGTCTTCTCAATTCTCATTAGAAGAGAATAGTCGCATGCTAATCCGTCATTATATTATACCGGCACCGTGTAAACGCAAGACTTTTTGGCCTGTATTTACACACCAGCATGATTTTGTTCCGTTTTCAAATTGTACCGGCATCGTGTAAACGGGGTCCAAATAAGTTTAGACCGAACTGATTTCCTGATGGGTCACAGAGTTAAAAGAACTCGGACGTACGTTTGTCGAACAGCGGCCGGAAACCATTTTCAAAACTGTAGCCTGTAGGGCTTAGTGCCCTAGTCTCACTGCATAATGGGATCGCTTGTGACCTGTCCATGGTGCAATGAGGGCCTGCGGAGGAGGCAGGGTCGTTTACGATATTTATACGTGGAAACGAGTCCAGTGGCGGATCCACGGGGATGGGGGGTGGGGGCGTGCGCCTCCCCTTCAAAATCCGGCAAACAAATGTTGGGTTGTTTTTTACCGTGTCAGGACGAAGTAAGAAACACAATATATGACCAATTATATAAGCTGATAAGCACGATGTTTTTCTAGCTTATTAATTTTAATTCCACGCCATTTAATTTAACGCCAGTTTGCCGTCATAACTGTTTTAACATGAATGCCGAGACGAGTTTTTATGAAACAATGTTTAAAAACTTTCAGTTAATACCTTTTCATGTATCGAGGCCTCTTTGTAATCTTGTATTTTTAACAATGGCTTGGTGCCCTAATTCTGCAAGAAATCGCCAGAAAAGCACTTCTGCGCCTTGCAAAATTGAAAATTTTTCTGGTGGAGCATACCCGCAGACCCACCTGGCGGGCTTCGCAGCTAAACCGCGAACCACGTACGTGTGTATGTGTGTACAAGTCGCATTGTATCAGACGACTATAATAACTTCTTATTAACCGAGAGCGCGGTCATTACGGAAAAATATCAGACCGAGGTCTTGACAGTACGGACCGAGCCCGCAGGGCGAGGTCTGTACATAAAAGACCGAGGTCTGATATTTTTCCGTAATGACCAAGCGGACGAGGTTAATAAGAGGTTTATTATATGGCATTTTGAAACAACACATCTTACATTACCTTGTCAATAGTGTGACCAAGTTGTGCAAACATCGTTTCCGATTTCGTAAGTTTCCTATAGCCCTTATTCAAAAATGGCCGCCGAATTAGAATTATTTTATGTGCATATAAATTAGGCCTTATGACCTCGTTTTAAAGTAAAAATTCTTTTGAATTTCACACATGAAAACGAGTTCATAAGCGCTAATTTATATGTATATAAAAGAATTTTAATTCGGCGGCCATTTTTGAATAAGGTCTATCCAGTTCCCCTTCCTATCCAGTTCGCCATAAACACAATTTCTCTAGATATGCAAGCGTTGCAAGTATAAATCTTTTCATTTATCAAGACCACCACTAGAGCTATGCAATGAACCAAATGAAGTTCATGAGACCTGTGCAAAACGTTTTATGAAGAAAAAACGTAATTCTCATGATTTAGACAGTCGAGCCACCTTAAATAATTATAGAAAACATAAAAGAAACACGGCTTTGTAAAATTAGTTACATGGAAATATTTTTTGAATTTCTCGTTTTTAGTTGTATATTGTATGACTGCTATCTGTCATGAGCAGGAGGAATCCTAGTAACTTTTATATTTTGAACAAATTATGGTCTCTTTAATATTAAATTTCAAGGACCGAAATTATGGAATTCTCTTGATGAAAAATTAAAACATCTTTCCATATCAAAACTGAAAAAGTCTCTTTTGTCAATATTTATTGTGGTTATTGATATACATGTAATAATTTATCTTGGTCAATATAATGTTAATGGTTAATTGTTAGTTTAGGTTAATACCATCTTGTCTTACTTATATTATTGTCATTCATAATGGTATTTTATATATATTAGCTGTTTGTATTTTGTTAGCCATATGGTTATTACAAACAGCTAGTACCAAACTTATTTCAATTTTATGTAAATATGTCTTTTTGTCTTGTATATTGTATGGTACAAATAAATCTTCTTTCTTTCTAGGCGCATGAAAACGAAGTTCAGATTTTGATGGCTGTTGTGAATTACAAAACGAATCTTCTTGTTCCGCGAGTGGGTGTGTGTTCGACGTGGCTAGCGTCTTTAGACGAACCAGAGAGAATGGATCGTGTGAGAATTCCGGTGTGGATTAAAAAGGCAACGATAAGCTTTCCTAAACAACAAGACACACCCGTTGTTATGATTGGGCCAGGTAATTAACGTTTCCTATACGACGACGACAACAACATCAAGAGGAACAACAACAGCAATAACAGCAACTTCGATGACGACGACTGACGACAGCAATGGTAGTAGCTGCAAAGACAACAGCAGCAACAACGACAACGACGACGACGGCAATGGTGATAGCTACAAATGTAACAACGACGACGGCAATAGTGGTAGTTGCAAAGGCAGCATCAACGACAACAATGGTGATAGCTGCAAAAAGACAACAATGGTGGTAGCTGCAAAGACAACAGCAACAACAACAACAACAACAACAACAACAACAACAACAACAACAACAACAACAACAACAACAACAACAACAACAACGGCGATACAGCAACAACAATAACTGCAGCAAAAGCAGCAATATGTGATATTTAATGTTAATCGTTCTTATTAAATGTTTAACATTTATGCTCATGTAACATTTTAATAATAATAATAATACTAAATGCTATTGTTGATATTAATATTGATAATTGTATTTTAATGTACAATTTAAACACGTACTGCGAATGTTTTAAATGGCTTCAATAACTATCCATATAATAAGCTCATATAGAAATCAATTTTGAAAATTGAAGTTGTCTGAGTCGCAAAATCGAAGAAAAAGTTCATCGAAAATATCGAGCGTGTCTCTATCACATATAGAGACACGTCACGGTCATGAGTTTCCTTTGTGTTTTCCTCATGAATTATTAATGAGTTTTTGAAATTAGTATTGAGATTGATATTAATTACTGTTATTGTGATTATAAGATTAGTATCTCTTGCAGCAGTCTCTCTTAGTTTATTTCTGTTTTCTCTACCTTTCCTTTTTATTCTGATGGAAGATTTTTTTTACATTTTTCAGGAACTGGATGTGCTCCATTTCGAAGTCTAATTGAGGACAGAGTCTGTCAGTTATATAAAGGTATGGCAGGCTTCCTTTTACAAGCCCCAGCCTTGAGTATTTTTTTTTTATAATAATAATAATAATAATAATAATAATAATAATTTATTTATATATTTATTTATTTATTTATTTATTTATTTAAAAAAAACATTTTGCAGCCAAAAGCTGAATTACATTGGGTTAAAATGTTACAAATGTGTAATTACAATATTATTCAAGGAAATTAAATGTATATATGTATATATTTATATATATGTATAAAATATGAACCGACTACAATTTAAAACTACTGGCTGAGGCAATAACAAAGGATTTAGAATACCTATTAGTCTTACATCGAGGAATATGGAAAACTCTTTCATGTCTCAGTGAATGTCTACGGCTAGAGTTAAAAACAGGAAACAAATTGTAAAGTTTGTGGCCTGGGTCGTTCATTATACTGTTAAACAACTTCTCGCATGTAGTACGTCGTCGTTTCTTTAAGGTTGGCAGGCCGGCAAATGACAGGGCTTCGCTTACCTTACCTTAGCTTGTTTTGATTGATATGTTTTTTTATAACATCAACCACGTTCAACCAAGTTGAGCCAAGAACAATGAGCGTTATGTTGGGTTAGGTTATATGAAATACAAAACAATGTGAACGCGCCAAAAGGATTAACATTTTCATTCAACGTTTCGACTAATAACTTGCATTCTCAAACTCATTAATAATTCATGAATTATCGTAGCCAATCCATGAACGTATACCACATCACATGCATGAGTTTGGATACCCAATGAAAACCTGTAGGAAACTTCCTAGTGAACTAGATCACATTTCGTAATCTGCATATTGAAATCAATGAAGAAAACACCACAAATCGCAATGCGAATACAGTAAAAACCCGTATAAGAACCTAGATTTTTCCAAGTTAGCCTAAAAGTGTTCTTATATAAATGGTGTTTACTGTGAAATTAGGCTGTTTAGGTTCTTAAACGGGTTCTTATTTTCTTAAGAAAAAAGCTACTCGTTGCTGGTAGGTGTGGTCTATTATTTATGTAAATTATGCATAAATTTTCTCCAAATGACTGCAATCTAAGAAAATACAAACCCTTTATGCACTTTAAAGCTACACTGTATGTACTTTAAAGCTTACTGTATGTAAAATCAAGGGAACAAAACAACATGTACAACTGTAGACTGTTTTATTACTTTGTAGACATGACATTTGCCAATTTCATTACTTTGTAGAGCTTATTTTCTTTGATTTATGAATTTTTAGTTTTGACTCTATTTGATAAAATAAGAACCTGCTTTGAAATTTTAGCCTAAAACAGGTTCTTATGTAAAGGGGTCTATTAAAATGGAAAATCTTAGCCTAACAGGTTCTTAAAATCTAGGTTCTTAAAATCTAGGTTCGTAAAATCTTGGTTCTTATACGCGGGTTTTTACTGTACTCATTTGAGAAGCAAGATCAAACACTCATTAATCGTGTTTCATCAGGGGACTCCAAACACTCGAAAACGATAAAAACCTCAGGGCTACCCCTCGGTTTTGTTTCCTCGTGTTTGGAACCCCTAATGAAACACTCAAACTCGTGTTTGATCTGTTACTTGAAATGCTCAATAATAATTCATGATTCAATTAGTAATGCTGTAAATCAGGTCGTCAAAATAGCGGCGTCAATTGTCGAATATTTTCGGGTTTTTTGAAGACGAATATTATTATTACTCGGGCTACCGCAGGTAGACGAGTCTAGGTTTCGGTCGTGTTGGTTTTTTTTGGGTCGCGATATTGCCCCAGCATGCTTTGCGAAACCGAGATTTCACTTTCATGGCGAGTTGTCTCTTGAACGAAGCTTTTCTTGCCATTTTATCGATGTTTCTGAATATTTCCACGACATTTCTTGGCACACTACCCAGCAGTCGTCTCAAACAAAGATGTCAGAGTAGTCGGACTGTCAGCGAATCAAGGTGTATTAAAAATAATTGGAAACTTTAAACTGAAGGAGTGAAGGACGTCAGAGAACAGTCATGTTTAATAATTGCGAAACCGAGGTTTGGCCGAGTTGTCTCCGGATGATCAGTGGTTGTCTCTTTTGAACGAAGCTTTTATTGCCATTTTATCGATGTTTTTGAATATTTGCAAGATATTTCACTGTTTCTTAGTTGTTTACTTGTTTGAATAGCTTAGCAAGTGACCGAGTTATAGTTGATCAGTAATGCGGCTGACAATGTCTTCAATTCATCATAAAGATTTAAAATGTTTACAACTGCACACGCCGGCGATCGCGGTATACCTATTACCTAGTACGTAAAAGATGACGAGCTATTTCAAAACAGGTTAGTCCTGGCCTTGCTGCTGTATAGTCCGACAACTACAAAATGCAAGTATAATAATAAGCACCGAGAGCAAATACCGGTAAGATAATAAGATACATGTTCAGTGCATGTCTAGATATCGCGTGTCGTATTACATTTGGAAACGTGCGTTTTAAAACATGTTTAAATATTTTCTATTTGTCCGAATTTAAATAAATTCTATATCAAGATTGCTTGAATTTGCCGAATCCGACACTGTAGGTTTTGTCTACTAAATATATTAGATCCGTTGTTTAATTTTCAGAAAAACGGCCTTGTTTACATTTATACTATTAGCAAACCTTCGGCGCTTCCTGCACGGCAGCAGTTCATATAAGACCATAGATTCTATTTGTGAAAATCTATGCAATTATGCATTGCCATTGTCATGTAGTCTTGCTAGAGTACGCACAGGCTACGCGAAGCATTCAAAAATCAGTAGCCCGAGTGAACGCCTGAGCAGGCGTCTTGTTGGGATAGGATCAATCTCATACCCATACAGAGCTTTCGCAGCGCACCCTACACGAAGGATAATCCATCACCAGGAAGCGTTTTGATTGGCTAGCTAAAGGCGGCTTCGTTTGAAGTGTCGACAGGTTTTTTTGTTTCCGGTGATGGATTATCCCTTCGTTTGAGTGCGCGGCGAAGGCTCTAGGTACGAGATTGGGATAGGATGTACTTTGAAAGCTCAAAAAAATTGTTAGTATCTCAACTATATATGTTTACTTTCCATTGACGATAAGTCAATGACAACGTGTGTTCTGCAGTGAACTTCTTTTTTAAATATTTTTGTGTCGTTTTCTTACTTTTTTATGAATTAGGTGAAAAATGTGTTTTATTCTTCGGTTCAAGGAGCCGTAACAAAGATTTCTTTTTTGAAAACGAATGGCAACCTCTTCAGAACAGTGGTTGGCTGAAACTTTTTACAGCTTTTTCCCGTGACCAGGTAAGCGAAATTGTATAAGTGCAGTTATAATTTTCCATTCTCGCACTGACGTATTTTGTGAGTTCTGATTGGGTAATTTGTACCACGTGATATTCTGTTTATTTCATGGCAACGCTCAGGCATGCTTTATTAGCTTTGCATTAATTTCATTAAAGCATCGTAAGATAATAGAGCACGGTTACCGAATTTTTGAAATTCTGAATTCGCTTTTGTTTTGGACTAGTAAGTTTTGGCGGGAAAATTTCTGAATTGAGGTATCTTTATTCAAAGATTCCGAGCAATGAAACGTGTTGGAACATTACTGTTGGTTTTCTTGAAAACTGTTTAGCTAAAAACGCGACAAATAAAAGCCGTACTGGTGTAAGCAAGAAGCGATGCAAAAACAGTAACCGATGAAGGTAAACAGCAAACTCCGAAGACGAAAGCAGCGTTCAAATCTTAAAACGAAAGTCAACTAAAAATCGATAAATTCCATATTTCCTTGGTCTCTATGGGAAAGTATATTTGCTCGGTTAATTTAAGAAATGGCTCGTGGTTAGGCGTAACCCATCGAGTTATGGATGCGCGCGGGAAGTTGGGAGAACAGGATAAAAGCGTACATGTAGGTTTGAGTGCTCGCACAACTTTCGACGTGCACTTAAGCCCTGTTTACACGGCCAAAATTTAAGCACGCTTAAGTTAAACGTGCTTAAAATGCGCCACCTTGGTGCGTTTACGCGGTCATTTAACAATCCCTTACTAAAACACGTACACCATTATTCAACATGGCGGACGAGCTATATTTTTTGGTTTTGGAAGCTTCGTATGCATGGGTAGCGTGCGTCAAAGAACAACGGAAGACATCGGTACACGAGAAAGAGTAATAGCTAAAAAGAAAGAAAGGAACAAAGAATAGCGAGATGGAAGCTTCTACAGCAGGGCAAAAAAATGCATTTTATCGTATTAATAACACCGTATTAATAGCAAGCGTTTTTCAATCCCGTTGCGTTTACACGGCCAAGTTAAGCGCGAACCTCCTAGAGGTGGTGCAAACTAATCGCGATTAATTTACGCCGATCTGTTTACACGGACATTTTAAACCCGCTTAAAGTCAGATGTGGCTCGGATCCCGCTTACATTTTGGCCGTGTAAACAGGGCTTAATACTCGTTGGAGCACTCCGAACCATGAACAGTTTCTTTTATAACATAAAAGGTTTGCACCAGTTTCTTTGTTCAGTTGAAAGCTAATATTTTGAAAAGTTTAGCTTAGAACTTCACGAAATTTACGAAGAATAATGTTTTGATTATGTTCTTTCTGCCCATCAAATAAATATGCGTGAAAGTGAGTGTAAAGCGTAAGAGCGTAAGAGAAAGATTGTGAATCAATGTAAAGCGTATTAAAGAGCGTGAAAGAAGTCAAAGGTTGTAAACAAAAGCCCAAAGCTGTACAGGGATTTTCTGAAGCGAACTAGTTTCTTTGAAAGCTTATATTTTGCATAGTTTTGCTTAGAACTTTACGAAATTTACGAAGAATGGTATTATAAATGTGTTCTAATTGATGCCCGTGTAAATAGATCTGCGCGAACGTTTTTGAAAAGGCTACAAGTGTCGGCGAAATATATCTAGCGAATAATAAATTTTACGGGGTGTCAAGGCAAGCTAGAAGGCCGAAGGTCAGCTTCCCAAAATTTGGGAACTGTTAGCTGTGATTGGTCCGTTTCAGGAAAGGAATTTCGTGCTCGGTAGAGGAGACGGTGGTGGGCGGGAACAAAAGCCCACAAGGCGTCTGCGAAGGAGGCTACCTGAACGTTAGATGTTGCCACAGACCAGTTGATAGTTTGTTTTGCTTTGGTTTTAACGAATGTTTTTCTTCTTTCTTTTCGAAAATGTTTTCCTGAACTTTTTCCCGTGCTCCACCAAGAAACTGAGCACCCACGACAACCAATTAAAAACGTTGTTGTGAACACGAGGGGAAGTTTGGGAACACAAGCCCGCAGGGCGAGTGTTTCCAAACCATTTTGAGTTCTTCCAAACTTCCCCCCGTGTTCTATGACTCTATAGGAACACGGAAAAAATGTTTGCCATTTCCTTTATAAAATAACCAGTCAAAAATAGATTATTAGAACTTTAAAATCAATTTAAATAAAAAGCGTAAATTCTCATTACTGTCCATGGATGGCGTATTGGATGGCGTTTGATGACGTAGTGGAGGGCAACACATAATGATGTTTCTGTACAAAGTTTAATTAGAATGATGGCGTAATCTATCCATGTTATCCATAAAGTTATACAACACGGCTCTTAACCAATCACCGCTTGCGTTTTGAAGTGTTATTTTCTAACAGGGTATATTTATTGGCTACATTTGGTTTGACTTTAAGGGGGGTTTTTTCTTTTAGGAGGAGAAGATTTATGTGCAGCATCGTTTAAAAGAAAATAGTGAAATGATTTGGGATTACATTGAGAGACAAAAGGCTTGGTGTTTCTTGGCTGGGTAGGTTTAAATCAGTTAGTACACGAGAACCAGCTACTGCTTTCGTTTCGTCTGGAAGCATATGTTGTAAAGTTTCGATAAACTGCCCTGGGCTTATCCTACCATAAACAGTAGAGTGATCGTCGGGTCCAAAATAACGACGCGTCAATAACAAGCCTAATAATATACATGACGAAATTACTGCATCCTGATTGGTCGAGAGGAGTGCAATTTCAATGTAATACAGTGCAGAAAAGGTGTAATACATGCAGTGCAAATTCCAATGAGTATTAACCATTCTGATTGGCTAATAAACAACTGGTAACTACCGGAAAGCCAATGAAATGCTTATGCGGATTTTGAAGGATGGTTTTTCCTCACGAGAAAATCCAATTTGGCGACCAAAACATAGAGTTGTCGAAGAACATTTCAATGAAATATAGAGTGAATTTTGCTTTAATATTGTCATTAAAGTTCCTGCAAGAAGACTAGAAGAGGTTAGATGCTATGAGTAAAACGTTTTACGTATTTAGTGAACAAAGCGAAGTAGTTTTTAACCATTTATGCTTCGAGAAGTGGAGCAATGAGTGGCCGTAAACTTTGTAGCCGGAAGAACATTTGTCTAACATTTCATGTATATTATTAATAAGTAATAGCATGGTTTCGAGTGCAATTCTGGAAAAACACGCACTTGTGAGTTTTTCAAAGACCTCAAATAGCACTCGTCCTTCGGACTCGTGCAATTTTGATAGTCTTTGAAAAACTCACTCGTTCATGTTTTTTCCAAATTGCACTCGAAGCCATGCTATTACCTATACTAACGCAAAGGAATGTAATCACTTGAGTGAAAGAATGCACTCTTTAGGGCAAGTCTATTTGATATGGTTCTTTAGTTCTTTATTGTGGCAACGTTCGACGTTACATCTAAAGGAACACTACCGTTGGAAGTCCACGACATATGTATATCGTGTACATATAAGGCGTTGACTTGCGAGATCTTTTCAACGATCGAAACGTCTTTGTTTACCTCTCTCACGTGATTACATTCGTTTTGCGTCGTCGTTATTTTGGGCCCGACGAGCACTCCACTGATTTTGGTAGTATTTTGTCAATTAAAGGACTCATTTTCGGGCTTATATTCAAATGGTTTGTTTTCGGGAAGGCTTGTGGTTAGAGAGAAATTTTGCGTTTCAAAATAAGTCATTTAGCATATATATTGTACATTATAAACTAATGGTTATTTTCGGGAGGACTCATAAACGGAACAAAGATCCCCGCCCCCCCCCCCCCCCCCCCCAAGAAGGACTTCTTTTCTTCTTTTTTTTTTGGGGGGGGGGAGCGGCTATTGTTGGAAGCTTGCGGTAATAATAGTTGAGCGGTTGATCTTTATGTAGTAGTTGTAGATGCCCATAAAGAAATGATGAACACTTTAAGAGTTGTAGGAAAGGTTAGATAAGATCATTTTAACTCAGAAAAAGCTGAATTTGAGCCACTAGTGTCTTATAACTTTGATAAAACATTGATGTTTTTAACAGTATTTACAAATATTGATTAAACATTCATTTCTTTTGAATTTTCCTTACGTCGAAGGACGGGTGCAATGCATGGTCTTGACTTCCGCCTTGGCTGTGATTGGTTTAATGAGAGAATGCTACAGCAGTTTTCCCCAATCTCGTTCCCAGAGCCCACGTTCCCCACCCGGGAAACGAGAGACTCTGGGATAATTCGTTTCAAATCACAGGATTCTTGTTATTCCGGTTGAGGTGCGCATGCGTAAATATCCGAGCGGAATCTGGATAGTATGTTCTCCTTGTTTGACTTTTCCCCCAAACAAGTCAATGGGGTTGCTGACGAAGCTCGAATTACAGCATCTACACACATACGGCGAAGATATCGATCGCGGCAACGTCTTCACTGGAGTCTTGTCGTCCGACATCTTTGTTTATATTTTGGTGTTATTAATTCTACTTCCGGTCACTTCAGACCAACTCATGCTCGCTATTCAGCCAATAACGTAACGATTTGAAACGGATTATCCCAGAGTCTCTCGTTTCCCGGGTGGGGAACGTGGGCTCGGGGAACGTGGGCTCTGGTAACGACATTGCAGTTTTCCCTGGACCCTCTTCTCACGGGGCCCAGGGGAGCGGGGACTAGAGGGGCCAGAACTGGACTATTTATTAACATGTTTGATTACGTATTTTGATCAAATCTCGCTTTACTGTTTCATGAAGGAATTCGAAGCAAATGCCAACGGACGTAGCGGATACATTGCAAGAAATTTTCATTAAAGAAGGACAGCTAACAAAGGAACAAGCAGAGGAGTATTTAAAAAATTTAATTAGGACTAAACGATACCAAAGAGAAACTTGGGCATAACACTCGGGGTTTTAATTAAAGATTAAATAGAGAGAAATTATTTAAAGTGGTTCTCTGATGAAAATATTGTGGGCAATGTTTTTGCATAATCTTAAGCCCTAATCAAACGAGAACGCAAGTCATTGCAAGTTGGCAGTCAGAATTTCTGTGGCGGTCGTTTGAACACCCAAATTAACAAAATAAAGGTTTCATGAGTGTTTTAAACAAGTTTTAACTTTGTCACGGTACATGATATTTTCGGGAAACTATTCAGAGCGGCTGGCTGAGATAGCGTGACTGCCAACTTGCGATGACTTGCGTTCTCGTTTGATTACGGCTTTAATGAGGATATGGTCGTTAGTAAAATTGCGAAGTTTCATTTCAAAATTCGTTGAAGAAAAGGTGATATTTTACGTGTGAAGTTTGTATTTTGGAGCGCCGCCATTAAAGTGGCCGAGCTTGAGAAGAATGAGTCGAGGAAGCTTATGACGTTATGACGTCACAACAATGACCTTTTTGTTGACAACAATGATCTTTTGTTTTTGTTGAGTCTATGATGTCATAAGCACTACCATATCCTCTTTAAGATTATGCAAAAACATTGTCCACAATATTTTCATCAGAGAACCACTTTAAGTGTTCGCCATTAACAAAACGATTTGAAGACTGGGGCGAGGTGACAGCGGTTCGTTTGAAGGGACAGCTGCATTGTGTTTGTTTCATGTTTGATATGGTCGGGTTAAAATGGAGGACTCAAAGGACCAGTCCAGTCCCTTCGCGGCTTTTCCAAACTATGTCGTCAAATTTGTTTTTCCAAATTTATCGTCAAGCTCAGTGAGTCTCCAGATTTGAGCAATCTTCTGGATAACCTAAACCAACAAACACCAACACCGCTGCCAAACGTTTGCGCATGCGTGAATTCGCTAGAGTAAACATTGCAAGAGAAGTGGGAACTAGCCGTGGCGACAACAACCAGACAGTGAAGACTAAGTAAGACTCGACTGTTCATTTGTGTTTTAAAAAAAGGGTAAAGAAAATGACGAAAGGGTAAATTCAGAATATGTTACAATATTGACAAAGAAGCCATGCACACATTGCACAAATTACCTACCTTATCTTTTTGGTAGTATGCTTATAATTTAACTTTTGCGTCCGACTCTCGGACCAGTCCAAATATTTTAGTGTTTCCCCGCTCTTTTTTCGAGATGCGAGCTCGGACGTCGCGCATGCGCAAAACGTTTGGCAGGGGTGTTACAAACACCTTAACCCTTAGTCATTCTCGTACCCAGACCCACGCGCTACCCCCCTCCCCCCCCTCGCGAAGGCTCTGGGAAACCCTGGATCTCCGACGCAGTGACGTCAGGCGCATTCCAAACATTCCAAACTCTCGTGCCCAGACTCATGGTATAAACGGCTTGTCATTTCCCCTCCTTTTAACAAATCTCGTGTAAATCGTATCGTATCCATCATGAATCGCGAGGTAAAAGAAGCTGTGCGTTAGAAAGGACGGGACAATCTAGTTTAGTGTTGAAGAGAACAGAAAGTTCCATAACAGCTATCGTTCGCTGAGACGAAGACATCATCACAGCTGTATTGCCAAGCGGTTGGCAAATTCATTATTTATCAACTTCCTCTGGTGTTTGACTAGTAGTCTACAATCTAAAACGTACGAGGAACATCAGCCCACTCTGGAAAGAAAGTGTTGTTTTGGTCAACTCACTTTTAAACGTACTCATCGAAGACCAGGTGGCGAAACGAAAGAATATGCCATTGAAGGCTGTAGTTTTAAGAGACGATCGCAACATGAGAAATATTAGTTAGAATTATATTTTCGAAATCAAAAGTGGTGTATTGCTGTTATTTGATTTGTCAAATTATATCAAACGTACGTTTATGGCAAACAGAGTGTAGATTGTGAAATTCTTATTTTGTTGAATTTGTTTGAATTATTTTCATTGTTTCCTAAAGCCAATCACAACACTCACATTTACAGAGCTTCCCAGAGCCACTTCACGCATCAGCGCGTGGGTCTGGGTACGAGAATGAACCCTTAGTCAGAAATGTGGTTTACCGCCTAGCTTTTTGGAAAAACGTATTTGACGACATATTTTGAAAAAGCCGCGGAAAGATTGGGGAGGGGATCCTTTTGAGTCATCGATGCCTTTTAGTGACGATCTGTCAAACATGGAAAAACTAACACAATGCAGCTGTCCAGTCAGACAATGCCAAGAACACTAGCGATCTCGTTACCAGCCTTCAACTCGTCTTGTTAACAACGACCTAGGGAGCATTTATGATACGGGTTGCAGACAGTGACTTTTCCTTCAACCCAATCAAGGGTTGAGAACAGTGGCATGGTGGCAGGACCTCCAGCGAAAAATTTTGGAAGGACGCCAAAAGATGCAGAAGAAGTGTCTGGTCTGAGTTAGCCAGAGAACCAGTTTTAGATGCATCGTCTGGCGTCGTAGCCTCCTTCACATATGTCAGTGGGCTCACTCGCTACACCAGGCTAACGTATGATGGCTGCGAAAGAGACTACTGGCGTCGCAAATGGTCTGAATTTTCTCGGGCGACCCGAATCCTCCAACTGATTGTTTTACCGTTTCTGTATCAACATATCCCTCTAAAAAACATGCTATCATCCAAAAATGTGATGGTTGGAGGGGGAGTATTGTCACCCGAGCGGAGAATTTACGATACCAACCTTTTTTAGTGTAATTTGGGGGTGTAGATTACGATTTTGCATGTTGATCAAGTGTTTGAGGGGGCGTTTCCGAGAAACGGGGGGTGAAAGGGGGGGGGGGGTCTTTACCTTATCAGTTTTACCTTAAAGGACATTGGAAGTATAATTTAAGTTTGTCTCATTTGAAAGAACTCGTGAAATAGTATAGTAAGACTCTTTACAATTTTCCCATATCTGTCTTAGTTTTCGAAATATTTTGGCCAAAATCAGCGTGCAGTCCGCCATTTTGTAGATCGTGAAATATATGACGAAGAGTGAGTAACTGTTTGTACGTACCTTATTGATCTGTTTACATTCTTTCAACCCATTTCAGCTCAAAAATACAGTAGATGAAGAATTGGATGAACATGTTTCGTGAATCTAAATGATTCAATGTCTATTGATATGAATAAATTAAATATAAAATATTTCGAAAACTAAGACAGATATGGGGAAATTGTAAAGAGTCTTACTATACCATTTCACGAGTTCTTTCAAATGAGACAAACTTAAATTATACTTCCAATGTCCTTTAAGGTAAAACTGATAAGGTAAAGACCCCCCCTTTCACCCCCCGTTTCTCGGAAACGCCCCCTCAAACACTTGATCAACATGCAAAATCGTAATCTACACCCCAAATTACACTAAAAAAAGTTGGTATCGTAAATTCTCCGCTCGGGTGACAATACTCCCCCTCCAGCCTCTGGACTACATGAACATTTGCCTTTGTCCCCCCCCCAAGTGGTAGCAATCGATCAATTTTGGGGTGCTGGCTCATGCACTATTAGATTTAAGAAACAAAGATACGGCGGCCATGTTGGAGGAAAACATACTCCAACTACAATAGCTGCTAATGAGATTCTTTTGTTGAAGTTCCTCCAACATGGCCGCCATGACGTCAGGTGCAAACCAAGAATAGATTTTATCTTATACTTGATATTTTATTCGCAATGCACTGTGATTTGGCCAATCAGCGCGCTTGAAATGCCCCATGTGATCATCAGTTTCATATCCAGCCTTTTTTACAATCCACGATCAAAGTAAAATCGATCAACACTTCATTACGCTTCTGCATGATAACTCAATGTATTCAATTTATTTTTCCATATTTGATACAACTTTTTGTACTTTGCTCGCCATCGTCATTCGTAGCTCGGGACGAGGAATGATATCAATGATATGTTGGAGGTATTCAAGGTGTTTGGAGTTCTCGTCCTTCGCATTTGGGATGCTCGAGAGACAAGTGTTCAGGACATCAAGCATAACGATGGCAATAGCCTCGTGGAATCCTTCGGGTATAAGGTTGAAAGCGATGACGTTAAGATGGGCAAGCAAGTGACACGTCACCACGAATTCGTCCTGTTGATAGAAGTGGAATGGAGTGATTTAGTAAGAATTTTAACATATATTTTTACGACTTTTGAAATAAGGCTCAAATATGAATACTTAACACAAATACAGCTTTCTCGTTGCTACAGAAGCTGTAAAAAGGCTTTATTTTACTTTTTTTGACGTATTTCAAAAGTTCGAGAAATGGCCAAAATCGATCAAAAAGTAAAGGCTGCATGACCCCTTAACATTATTTCAAATATGAATATTTTGCACAAATGTAGCGTGTATACATCCTGAATATACACTGTAATTCAGTCTGTGAAAACTCGCACGATAACTTCTCAGATCTTCTAAGATCTTCTCAGATATGATAAGTAGATTATGATTGACTGAATCACAAGTCAAGCAATCACAGTTACAATTGTTTTTTTAGGAATCTTCGTGAGATCAAATACAGTCGTTGGCACCTAAGCGTGTACACCACCCGTCAAAACATGTTTTATGTTGTTAACGTCAAAGTTAAATGTTTACCTTGCAAACGTATTAGGTTTTCGTTTGATACATTCGAACCAATGCATTATTGTCACATGAATGTGCCCTTAGCCAATCACGTCTCGCCAATCCCACGGTGTTGATTTCAAAACGGTTAACTTTGGCTTAAATTTAGAACATGTTTTGACGGGCGGTGTACACGCTTAGGTGCCAACGACTGTAATCCAATCAAATAAACCACTCAGAATCTACTTCTCAGTAAAAGACAACAAATGTCGGACAAAACAAATGGAGTTATAAATTACCATTAAGTAGAAGTGTTTTCATAACTTACTTGTTTTTCTACAGTCAACGAAAGTTGTTTTATCTTGGAGACGTAGTTCTTCAGTGTTGTATTCCAGACATAAGGCGTAGCCCAGTCTTTGGTTGAGAGGCAACGAAGTACCGAGACCAGAAGTGCTGACATATTGACGATACAGCTACTGGATGGGTCTAGAACAACAAAACCTTTGATCTCAGAAACTTAAACATGAAAAGCTTAAACATCTATTGTTATAATAGTTATAATGCACTACATCACACCACTCTACACCACTCTACACCACACTACACCACACCACACCACACCACACCACACTACACCACACCACACCACACTACACCACACTACACCACACCACACCACACCACACCACTACACACTACACTACACACTACACTACACTACACTACACTACACTACACTACACTACACTACACTACACTACACTACACTACACTACACTACACTACACTACACTACACCACACCACACTACACTACACACTACACTACACACTACACTACACTACACTACACTACACTACACTACACTACACTACACTACACTACACTACACTACACTACACCACTCTACACCACACTACACCACACCACACCACACCACACCACACCACACCACACCACACCACACCACACTACACCACACCACACCACACCACTACACACTACACACTACACTACACACTACACTACACACTACACTACACTACACTACACTACACTACACTACACTACACTACACTACACTACACTACACTACACTACACTACACTACACTACACTACACTACACTATACACTACACTACACTACACTACACTACACTACACTACACTACACTACACTATACACTACACTACACTACACTACACTACACTACACTACACTACACTACACTACACTACACTACACTGCAAACTGCACATTACACACTGCACACAACACGACACTACTACGCCCCAACACCACTATACGACATGATATGACACTACCCCACTACACTACACCGCTGCTCACCACTATACACCACACCAGACAACGCGACATTACTATACTACACCATTACACCTCACTACTACACTACACTACACTACACTACACTACACTACACTACACTACACTACACTACACTACACTACACTACACTACACTACACTACACTACACTACACTACACTACACTACACTACACTACACTACACTACACTACACTACACTACACTACACTACACTACACCTACACTACACTACACTGCACTTCACTTCACTTCACTTCTAATGTTAATGCTACCGCTTAGGAAGCAAATGACTTGATCTTAGTTCATCATCTGAGTCACGAAGCTCAATGGCGACACCGTCTAATCGGGCATGAGAAGAAAATTAATACTATCAAAATTATTGAACTTAATGAAAAGCCACCGGGCACCGCCTGGTACCTTATCGGGCTATTCAAAATGCTTCGTGCGGGACTCGTTAAAATGCCCGGCCACCTTCATACCTGAATTATGTACTTCTGGTAGATCAACAAGCTTAGTTGTCCATTCTTCTTCCTTCAGATTCTGGAAACACAAGACAAAAAGGGACAAAACAAGTTGACTTTACAAGTTTAAACCAAGTATGTCTACACTAATGTGAGGGATTATGATGAATACACGCGTGAATACACCCAGGTTGTTCCATACTGGGAAACACGTTGTTACAAGGCTGTTTGAACAAACCGTCACTGCATGGGATGCATTTCGCACGGCTTGTTCCCAGTTTGTTACTAACAAGTATGTACTGGGTTGTTGACGACTTGTAACAAGGTTGATGACTGCAACAAACTTGTGACACAAGAGACGGCCGGCCAACTTCGATAAAAGTGTCTCAAAAACACCGTTGATGGCATTTTTCGTTACAAGCAGGCAACCATGCTAAATCGTATCGGATAGTGTATACTTTGAAGGTGAGGGGTGTTGGCAGCCGTAATTATTGATTTATATACTAAAATGTAGAGCTTTTTGAAAGCACAATGTGATGGATGGGATATCTGTAAAGTGCTGCCTATTTACATTTGTGTTTTATTTGAATTAGCTAAATTCAGAATGCTAACAAAAAGTTTTCAGATTGTTGTGGCTGTTCTTCTAACTGTTGTATTTAGGCGAATTTGCGCCATGTTTCTTGTTTGTTTATAATTGTGAGCTATGCGAATTAGAATAATCAGAACTTCAGGCACGCTGAGTGGATAGCATTCTGAATTTGTAATTCAAATAATACACAAACGTAAATAGGCATCGCTTTACAGATATCCCATCCATCACATTGTGCTTTCAAAAAGCTCAAAATTTTAGTATATAAATCAATAATCACGACTGCCAACACCCCTCACTTTCAAAGTATACACTATCCGATATGATTTAGCATGGTTGCCTGCTTGTAACAAAAAATGCCATCAAAAGTAATATTTTGAAGCCTTGGCCGGACCTCTACAAGTTGTTACCGCTCTGGAACTTAACAAACTTAAAACGTCCGGTTGTTCCATACCTGCAAGCAAGTTGTTACAAGGCTGTTCCATCAAGCAATCACTGGAATGCATTCACACTGGTCGTTCCCAGTTTGTTAACAAGTCTGTAACGGGTTGTTAATAACTTGTAACAAGGTTGATGACTCCAACGGACTTCTGGACAAGTTGTTCTAACTTGTTACCGCTCTGCACTTGATGACAACAAGCTTGTACCGGGTAACGGGTTTGTGGCAAGTTGTTCCAACAATTTGTCACCACTCTGCCACTTAACAAGTTGCTACAAGGTTGACAACAAGCTTATATGGGCATGATAAAATCCCAGGTTAACAGGCTTGCTGCAAGCTTGTTGCGAACACGTCCTGTTAACAAGTTGTTAGTATAGTACTTTCAGCTTGGAATTTGTAAAGTTTTGCTAGTTCTTGCTGTACAGCTGTCATTAAATGTTAATGCTTAGAAAACTCTGAGCTCTAGACGGGCAGGGTTCTCCTTATCAGGCGGTAACCGGTAAAATTTACCGTCTCCAGCACCACTGATTACCGCCTGGAACAGCCTAGAGTTCGTGACATTTGTACACGTAAGGATAGTAAAATAAGTTTTGCAAAAAATTATGCAATCATCCGTATTGCTGAGATCTCATCCTGTATCCATAATACTACAAAATTAATAAAGTGACACGGTCATAATCATTGTGGAATACAGAAAATGTCCTCTAAGCCCGATTGATCCAGAAGAATTTTTTGCGGGATTTCGTATACAACCGTAATTTCTATTATAACGTGCGCTGTGCGAGAGGCGCGAAGGCGTGATGTCCACTCGGGTGTTGCCACAGGTATTGCCGACTGACAAGATGAAGTCAGCAGGGCAAAACCCTAAGGCTGCAATCAGGTAGGAATGAGTATTACTCACTGTCACTGTAAACATTACTTAGTTTAGAATATGCCCCCGCACCCCCCTAAAAATGTGTCGTCACAATAGCCTTACTGCTTCAGAAAACTCTTTTACCTGTTCCACTCACAACTGTGGAGAACCTTGGACGGGACCCGAACCCTCTACCTTCCGAATGTTAGCTCTAACCATGCATTGAGCCAGTATAAAACTCAGATAACAGACCGAGGTTGTTAACGGTATTTATACCTGGGAACGAGTCGAAGCCTCCAAAATTATAACATCTTGCGTGATAAAATAATAAGTAATTTATTAACGTACCACATATCCATACTTCAACAGTTCCCTTGCTATGTTTAATAACCTTTGCCATTGTAACGAAGTTGAGAATGGCAGCATCTGAAGAGCGTGAAAAATATGCAACATTTACGTCGTAAACATCTGCAGTGACTCTATTTCAAAAGTAGTATATATATATATATATATAATTTATTTATTTTATTTTAATAACTTTGCCATACACATTACAAACATAAATACAGACATTAAGACAATAGACTGGGTAACCGCAACAGCTAGTGCCAATTACTGCGGCCCCAAAACAAGTTCGATTTAACTGTTACTTTAAAAATACATAACGATATACAACATATATTAAATACATTAAATTTACTACGATATCTACTAAAAGCAACACGATGGTAGGTTCATAAGGCTTCGAGCTGTGTTACATTTTAAACATATGCTTTTCCATGTTCGTGGGTCGCCTACGTCATATGTGTTGTTAAGTGCGTTAATATAGTAGTTAAATAGTAACTTCTTGAAGTTTGAGAGTGTGATATTTTTTGTTGTAATCGTTTTTGGTAGTATGTTCCATGTTCTTGTTGTCCGAACTGTGTATGATTTTTGGTATGTCGAAGTATTACATTTTTTGGTTTGATATTTGTCGCAGTCAGGGTTGGATGATCTTGTTTGTTTGTGATGTTGAGGAGTTGGTAGGGTGGTCTTGTTGAGGATGTTGATGCCGTGGTTAGTTTTGTAGAAAAATACAATGTCTAGTACGTGCATACCCAACAAAATCAAGACTTTTACTTTCCATATAGATCAGTGCTTCTAAACTTTATTTTTCTCAAATTCCCTATCTAGGCGAAATGTCCTTCGTTATTCCCCCTGTCCTCCAACAATCGTGCAAATAAGGGAAATATATGATAATAGAGTGCTGCGTGGGCAGTGTTTTAGATTGAGCAAGGTGAAAAGGTGGTTAACTGCAAAACACTTCCTACGCAGCACTCTACTTTTTTATGGTTCATTCATTTTTATTTCACGATTAGGCCAAGATTCTGCGGGAACACAGGATGCATAATGCACACATGTGACTAAATAATGAGGCGCCCATATCATGGCTTTCAAACCTGCGTAACTAAATTTGGCAATATTTTGCTCTTTGACAAAATCCAAGCCGGAACATTGTTTTAAAAAGTAATACGAAAATGAATGGCCGAGCCATGACGTCACTATGGGCGAGGATGAGTAACTGAGTTTCCGAAGTCTGACCATAACCAGACTTATAGCAAGCAAGGCACTGAAGTCTCGCTATTAATTTCTACTGCGCTCCCGCATGCGTGCTATTTTGAGAGTTTTCAACTCTCAATACGAAATTTCCTTCCTCAGTCTCGGAGCAGATTTCCCCATTCTTGAGGCCACTCCCCCAACCCCCTTTCTTCTAAATATTAAGCAGCCTCTCCCCCCCCCCCCCCCCCAATACTAAGAAAATTCCCCACTGGAAGTGCATATAGACCCCGGTTGAGAAGTACTGTTTAAAACATGAGCAGCAGTGTTTTATCAGATTTAAAACACGAGGCGATAGCCGAGTGTTTTAGATCTGATAAAACATGAACTGCAAATGTTTTAAATGGCTTCAAAAACTATCCATATAATAAGCTCATATAGAAATCAATTTTGAAAATTGAAGTTGTCTGAGCCGCAAAATCGAAGAAAAAGTTTATCGAAAATAGCGAGCGTGTCTCTATCACATATAGAGACACGTCACGGTCATGATTTTCCTTTGTGTTTTCCTCATGAATTATTAATGAGTTTTTGAAGCACTGATATAGATAATTAATGAGTTTAGTAAACCAGAGACATTATGAAGACCTTCTCAGACATTACAGTGAATCTTCAGCAACATTTCACTTACATTTGCCAAAGATTCGATGAATTTTTGGCTATCACTCTCAGTTTCGTTTGGATGTCCTTCCCCCAATTTCGATAGATAGATTCCGAACATTTCATGAGAAAGCGCGCAACTCTTGAGATAAACTGTCCAAAATGATTCTACACCATCTAGAGTGTTTAGAAAGACATGATATATTGATATTAATGAATGAGTAGAACAATCTACTCCACAGTCTCCATTCTACTTCTACTACGCCACTCCAATCCACTCGTACTCTACTCTACTCCATTCCACTCCACTCCATTCCACTCCACTCCACTCGTACTCTACTCCACTCCACTTGTACTCTACTCTACTCTACTCTACTCTACTCTACTCTACTCTACTCCACTCCACTCCACTCCACTCCACTCCACTCCACTCCACTCCACTCCACTCCACTCCACTCCACTCCACTCGTACTCTACTCCACTCGTACTCCACTCGTATTCTACTCTACTCTACTCTACTCTACTCTACTCTACTCTACTCTACTCTACTCTACTCTACTCTACTCTACTCTACTCTACTCTACTCTACTCTACTCTACTCTACTCTACTCTACTCTACTCTACTCTACTCTACTCTACTCTACTCTACTCTACTCCACTCGTACTCTACTCTACTCGTACTCTACTCTACTCCACTCGTACTCCACTCGTACTCCACTCTACTCGTACTCTACTCTACTCCACTCGTACTCCACTCGTACTCCACTCGTACTCCACTCGTACTCTACTCTACTCTACTCTACTCTACTCTACTCTACTCTACTCGTACTCGTACTCGTACTCGTACTCGTACTCTACTCTACTCTACTCTACTCTACTCTACTCTACTCTACTCCACTCGTACTCTACTCCACTCGTACTCCACTCGTACTCCACTCTACTCTACTCTACTCTACTCTACTCTACTCGTACTCTACTCTACTCTACTCTACTCTACTCTCTACTCTCTACTCTCTACTCTCTACTCTCCTCTACTCTACTCTACTCTACTCTACCCTACCCTACCCCACCCCACCCCACTCCACTCCACTCCACTCTACTCTCTACTCTCTACTCTCGCCTCTCTCCTCTCGCCTCTCTCCTCTCGCCTCTCGCCTCTCGCCACTCTCCACTCTACTCTACTCTACTCTCTACTTTCGGTGGACGTTCGTCAAAGTCAATTACTCAGAAAGGATTTCTGAGCCCCAGAAATCGTAACGTACCACATGCACTACATGTATACGTAAAACTTATCATATAACTTTAACATCATCTCATATGCAAACGCTACCGCTTAGGAGCACATATGACTATGAATTTGCAATCTTAGCTCTCCATCTGAGCCTCAGTGACTCAATGGTTAGAGCGTCTAACCGGTGGGACTCAGAAATCTTTTCTGAGTAATTGAGCTTGACGAACGTCCACCAAACGCCTGTTACCTGTATCATTCAATGGCAAAGCATTCAACTGACTTGTTGCTACCAAATGAACTGAAATTTTCGGTATTTTGATTGCACAGCTGATGGCATCATTTTGCAATAATGGCAAAACCAATACAGATGCAGGCCAATCTAAAAAGAATGAATACAATAATTTTCCACTCTCTAATAATTTCCGAAAGTGGCTCCCCCCGAAAGTAACGCGTTACATTTAAATGATGCCCCGCATAGCCACAAACCCTGAAAACCTCTGAAACCACGGTATATAAACACGTGCATGCATGTAATGGAATGCAAGGTTTTAAACACATACTTCAAATTCGTGTCCTTGTATAAATAAACAGAAAAAATCTCGCTAGATAGGCCTTTGTATGTGTGGTATAATTCACTTTATTATATGGCACCAATTACTTCCGGTAAAATCACGCGCTGTGATTGGTTGCTGACGTGGCAAGATTTCTCCGTAATGCCCGCGGGTAAAATTTTTTATGCCCTACGATTGGAAACAAACAAAAAATCCTAATAAGAAAGTTGTTGCTGCAAAACGACGAAAATAAATGAAAAAATGACGACGAACATTATAAAAGTAAATTTTACTATCCAGACGAGAAAGAAACAACAGAAAATAACGCTAGTTTGGTGTTTTGACGAAGTTAAAGGAAGCGACCATGAAATACAAGATTGCATGACGTTGTAATAAAAAGTGCCATACAATAAACTACTATACTGTTAATAACCTCGACCGTTCGGTCTTTACGGTAAAATATCAAACCTCGGCCTTGAACGTATTAACTTCGCTATCGCTCGGTCAATACAGCAATACCTCGGTTTAGTTAGCTGTCGTACCAAATGTACGGTATAAATAAAGTTACTTAGCTTAGTTTAGTTTAGTTTAGTTTAGTTTAGTTTAGTTTACGGAGGGAGAAAAATCGGAATACTCGCGGTGAGAGCCGGTGCCCCTACAGCAACTTCCATGGAAGAATTGTAAACGTCAATCTTGTAACATTTCAAGAGCTTTTTCAAGTACAATAGTTTATTTCGAAGTACATTTTTCACTGCATATATATCCGCTAACAATTTAGGTTTGTATACCTAGCTTGTTCAATTGATTTTCCATCCAGACAACATGACTTGCATATTTACTCGGTCCTTGCGAAATGGCCTCGGCAAGTAAGGGAATTAAATGTTCGTTCAAAACTTTTACCACAATATTCATTTCTGTCCACGCCTCGTCTAAAGCGAAATCATCTCTCTCCATTTCTTCGTCTCCGCTGATAAAATAAAAATGAGAGAAAAACGTTACGTTTTCCCCTTGCATAACTTTACAGTGAAGCTAAGTATGTGTACCGTTAAATACCTACGAAGCGAAAATAAAGTCTGTCTTATTTGAAAGAACACTTAAAATGACAAAGTTACATTTTTGCAGTTTTTCGTTTCCTTGCTTCATTTTCGAGATATTTCAGGTTGTTTAGTATGCAAATTAAACAACTGACGTCATATGCGCACAATGATTTACCGGAGAAAGTTAGATATCGTTGCTATATCAAACCAAATCCATTCGGAGGAAGCATGTGGGTGTTCTTTTCTCACGAACATTCAGAATTTTAAAGTGATTATATTTGATAATAGCAAAGATACATTATCTTCTCCGATAACTCATTATATGCACATGTGACATCAAGATGTTTAATTTACATATCAAACAAACTGAAATATAAAGTTTTTTCGTTTGTTTTTCCTGTACAAGCTGTCGTAAGTTAAACTCAGAGAAAAACTCTGAGCTCCAGACGGGACTCGAACCCACAACCTTCCCAATGCCAGCCGGACACTCTCACCATTGAGTCACTGGAACTCAGATGGCAGACCGATGTTGCATGTTTTCGATATTTATACTTGGGAACTAGTCAACCCGTACTATAGTCAATGGTGAGTGTCCGGCTGGCATTCGGAAGGTTGTAGGTTCGAGTCCCGTCGGAAGTCAGAGTTTTTCTCTGAGTTTAACTTACGACAGCTTGTACAGCAAAAACAGACGAAAAAACTTTAAGCTGCAAAAACACCACTAACATAGAAAAACTGAAATATCTCAAAAACGAGGCAATTAAGGTAAATAAAAAACTGCAAAAGATGTTACTTTGTTATTTTAAGCGTTCTTTCAACTAAGATTTTCACTTTTCACTTCGTTGGCACTTTAAAGTAAGATTTAGATAACCTATCAAAACATTGTTAACAGAAGAGATGTATATACTAGCTCGGATATGAGAATTGTGTGTAAATGTTCTACCAGCTCTTTTAAACTCAGTAAAATTCTGAACAAAGACTCGACCCGAAGTCGCGTTGTATAGATTTTACTTAGAAATGCAGGGGGAAACGTCTTCAATCCCTTTAATATGTGAACCTAAAAGGGGGACAAATTCTTTGGAGATATACGCACGGGCATATTTCCTAAGAAATTTGGCCCGGGGGGACATATTTCGGGGGGACGTATGTACTGGGGCATCGTGGTAAGTTTTGGCGGGAAAATGTTTGAGTGATTTGAATACAAATAGAAGTGAGCTACGTATCTTCGTTGATATATTCAGAACAATATTTGATATATTCAGAACAATATAATGTACTGGAACCATTAATACTGGTTTCTTTAAAGCTGTTTACCTAAAAACGCGACAAATGAAAGCCGAACAACTGGTGTAAACAAGGAGCGATACGAAAAAGCTAACAGGTAAGGTAAACACCGAAGAAATTTCTTGTTAGCCTCAGTCTGTAAGGGAGAGCATTTGCCTTCGTTTGTTTGTTTGTTCCATATTGGTTCCTTAGCCTTAGTTCCTTGGTTTGTTCGAACCCTCCATTGGGGGATTTTTTTAGATTTTTTGATTCTTAAAGGTGTACGAGATTTTTTCAAGTGATTTTCCCCTCGAGTAAAATAATCTGGCGTTAGCCAGAGTAAAATACAGAGTTGAGAGTAAAGTTGTTGCTAGTTGTGGTTATGGCTTGCTTAGTCTCAACGTACACCTTTGCCTGAAGCGAAATGCTTCAACAACATTGTTATGATATACGAGCAATATTATTGTTTCAACAATATTGTTCATGAGTAATGAGTAATGATTTATTTAACGTCGTAAGCACAGGATGTGGTCGCCCAATCATCCGAGCCAGGGCCTCATGTTAAAAGTGCACGACATAAGCTAAGACCTAACGTGTTGATTTTACGGAGGGAGGAAAACCGCAGAACCCTGCGAAAAAAACTCGAAGCACAGGAGAGACTAAGTATGCAGGTACTTCAGTTTAGCTTGGATTGTAATGTTTTGTTGTTTTTTGCTGTACAAGCTGTCGTTAGATATACCGTAAACAACGGCCTTGGTCCTATAGGCTATACCATCTGAGTTCTAGTCGCTCAATGGTTGGAGCGTCGTCTAGCAGTCTGGCTATCATTCGGAAGGTTGTCCCGTATGGAGCTCAGAGTTTTATTAAACATCTATAACTACAGCTTGTACAGCAAGAACTAACAAAACACAACGAGGTTGTGTTAGTCGTAGTTTTTGGAACAGGGAAGCTTTGTTAGAAGAACCATATTCCCCTCACAACATGCCTGTTCCAAGTTTACTAGATAAAATATGAGCGGTCGAACTGTACGAGGTTTACAATGGCGAGCCGAAGTATCTGAAATGAATAAATGAATCTGTCATAATTTCTTATATAAAGAGGAACTATCGTTTGAATAAAGGTTTCATGATAGCGGCCACCGTTCATCAAGTAGGGCAAACACAATGAATTTTAATTAAATGGTATGTGACTTTACCGTGGACTTACATCCATGTATAATTCTTGGTTTTCATCTGACGTGGCGGTCATATTGGTGCACAATCTTTATTCTATGAGAATTAACTATTCTTATTCAAACATTTCGTATTGTTTCACTACCCCCAACGGGACCACCGATCACGCGAGTGAAAACGATCATAAGTACGTATTTATCATTGTGTTTGCCCAACTTGCAAAATGGCGGCCGCTATCGTGAAACCTATATATTAAAATGACACTCGGTTGATCAATCTAGTTAAATTAGGAATTAAAGAATGTTCTACAATGGCCAGTTGGGAGTGTTGCCCAACATATTTACAGCGTACATAGTAGAGGTTGTTTGATTATTAATATATATGTCAAGAATTTGATAAGGTTATACCCAAGAGAGTTCGGTAAGGTTTTGAGTACTCTTTCAAATTGAGAGCGAAAGTGGACTTCGCTCTGCATGCACAAGTGAGGCCGAAGAAGAGCGTGTTGTGCTCTAAACTAAACACTCATTACAACACAAAGTGGTCGATAAACGTATTTGATAAATGGGAGTTCACAGGAAGCGACAGTATAGAAGGATACGGGAAAGGAAATTGGAGAAATTTATCCAAAGTATTTCATCTTCACGTGCCGAATGGAGCAAATTACAAATGTCGGCACAGACTATTCAACGTTTGGCTTGCTAAATTCATTGCATGGTGAAGTGGCAAATCAGAAATAAGGGCGTTCGATATCCAACAAAAACGTGTGTCTTGGTTTGAATGTTCAAAATTAAAGAACGAGAACGATCTAATATGTTCTGGACAATGGTAATCAAAGGTAACATAGTGCAGCATATATTTTTACTTTGTCTTTGATTACCCTGTTTACACGACGAAATAGGACGAATTCGAGACCGGTCTTGAATTTGTCCGGTACCGTGTAAACGTAGCCTAATTCGTTTCACATGCATGGAAACTCACAAGACAAAAGAAAAAAGTCGAGCGCGCGACATTTTGCGCATAGTGGAAATCCAGCTTTATATAAACTCAGGGGCCCATTCTCATGAGATCGTGGAGAGTCCTTGATAAAGGTCCATGTGCTGGTGAATAACACTTCCACAAGCGGAGAGGGGGCCTGAATCAACGGTTTCACACAAAAGAGTTGATCGAAACGAAACCTGGCCTGTGTTCACAAAAACTGAAACCAATTCGTAAAGCTAACAATGCAGGATTCTCTGAGAAAGTCCTCTTCCAACTAGGTATAAAACGATATTTTTTTACTTACCTGCCTCGTATGCCGGGTTCGTCATTCGGAGTAGCACCTAATATCATTATTATTCACCTGGGTTCGCTGTCCCGCAATAATTATCCCAACAATATAAGATGAAGAGTTATGTCTCTCGATATTAAAGAAACTAGACTTTAGTTTCGAAATATAAGTACCATCATTCTCCCACGACCTACTACCAACTTCACCGATGTAGCTCAGTCGGTTGAGTGTCGGACTAGTAAACCGAAGGTCGCGGGTCCGCATCCCAGCCGCGGTCGAGTCGAGTTTTTCTCTACTCACCCGGTATGGTTCGTCGCTCTGAGTAGCGCCTAATATCATTAGGGCCGTTTACACGAGAGATGATAAGACGCGGCTTACATAAGACGAGAAACATTCGTATAAAATTTAAAGGTATACAAAGACTTATGTTCGCGTCAGTTACACAAGCCGCGACTTGTTTAAAAACGCCGTATAAATGGGTCAGTTGACTCAGTTCGCGTCTTATGTAAGGTGCGCCTTATCAGCTCTGCGTTCGCTGTCCAACAATAATTATTCCACCATGAACATAAAGTCTAAAACATTGGCACTTACCTTGCATCAGACACCCAGTCTTCCCAAAAATGTGCGCAATCTTGATACATCTCCAGTAGGGTAAACAATACCTCGAACGGTTTGTGATCGAGAATCCAGTGATGCTGCTGTGATGGTGAGGCCTGAGGGCAAGACAGTGTTGTCATAAGAACATCTAGTACAAACGTCAGAGAGACACCGCCATTATCTTCAGTTGTGAGTAAGGGTTGTATTAACTCATTCATGACTTCGTGAGGCAGTAGTAATGGAAACTCTTTCATCCCCAGTGTTGGATGCACATAGGGCTATTAATAAGGAAAATAGGTGTTGGTTTATAAACACGTTGAAGAGCTACTGGTGTGTTGCACATGACTTCACGGTGGCCGTGTTAGCATTAAGAATATATTAAATGCTATTGTATCCAAAAATCAACATGGCCACCATATCTCTGTTCTCTTGAGTTTACACTCGTCGGTTTCCAACTTTCCGTTCTTCGAAATCGGTGTTCATGATCAACCGAATTAGTTATAAATTCACAGATGTGATCCTACCAGTTGCCTGACTCGACTCGAGCAGGGTCACCGACTTGACTCGTAACTCCAAATCCAAGTTCCGGGTGACTCAACTCTTGATTCCACACCCGAGTGACTCAAGTAGTGACTTCACACCCGAGTAACTGGACACCCGAGTAGCGTGACTCGACACCCGAGTAGCGTGACTCAACACCCGAGTAGCGTGACTCAACACCCGAGTAGCGTGACTCAACACCCGAGTAGCGTGACTCAACACCCGAGTAGCGTGACTCAACACCCGAGTAACTGGACACCCAGTAGCGTGACTCAACACCCGAGTAACTGGACACCCGAGTGACCTGACTCGACACCCAGGACGTGACTCGACATCCGAGTAATTTGACATTGGAGTGGCTCGACTCGTGACGCGATACCCAAGTGGCTCGATTCGTATCTTGGCACTCGAGTGACTTGATTTACAACTCGACACCCGAGAGATTCGACTAGAGACTCGAAACCCGAGTGATTTAACTAGTGACTCGACACCCGAGTGACTTGACTCGTGACTCGACACCCGAGTGACTTGACTCGTGACTCGACACCCGAGTGACTTGACTCGTGACTCGACACATGACAATTAGGCACCCGGATAACATGACTCGAATGACTCGACACCCGAATGAATCGACTCGTGACCCGACATCCGAATGACTTGACTCAAAACTCGACAACCGAGTGACTTGACTTGTGGCTTCACCCCTGATTGTGTCGACTTGTGACTCGACACCTGAGTGATTCGACATGCACCCGAGTAACTTTACTTATGACTCAACAACCAAGTGACCCGACACAACAACACTGCTGTAACCTTCTCTTTTCCAACTTACCCGTAGTAGAGCTCCAACTAACTTTAAATATTGACTCTCCTGTTTCTTTGATGCTAGTGTCGTCAAGATGTCGTGTAAAGCTCTCAGAAGAAGGTGGTCATGTTCACCACAACGGAGACCAGCAAGCCAAGGCATTGTCTGAAGAAGCTTTGAGAAAAAGACGAAGTAAGGTAAGATAAAGATTACATTGTTTGTAGACTTGTAGTTACGCCGGACTGATTCCGGGTCGATTGTAGTGTTTTTACTATAGATCGGCCTAATCTCAGGTCGCCTGCTAGACCGAACTGAAACACTTGCACCTCTCAAACTCAATACGTTGTTTTAAATGAGATTGGTGTAAATTCCACATAAAATAATGATTCTCCGGCGGTCACGAGCTGTAAGGCAATTGACACAAATCTTGAAGTAACAGCGAACCAAGCCTATAGTTTCAAGGCCGGCCTCGTGTAAACAAACGCAAAATTCAGGCCGGTCCGAGTTCAGACCGGCCTCGGGTAAACACCCCCTTATTCAAAATTACTACGCCAATGAACTTACAAAATGGGCCGTTTTGAACCTCGTGTTTTCGATCTGATAAAATTGCCGCTCATGTTTTAAATACTTGTAGTATTTGCATATCTAAAGAAACTGTGTTTATGGTAAGCGGCAAGTTTTATGCAAATTAGGTTTTCTAGATTTCCTAGAAACGCGATTTCTCTACTCATGCAGGCAAACTTAATTTGTGTAAAAACCATTTGAATTTATCAAAATCACCAATACAGCAAAAAGCTACGTAATGCATGAACTAGAATGAAACCTTGCATTGCAAACTTTTGATGTGAACAAAAAAAATGCAATTTCCCATGACTTAGATAGGGCTATCTAGTTAGTTTTTATATGAAGGGCACCACGCTCAGGACTAGGAGCTCACAGGGTTTTGGGAGACGCATAGGAAGAATGGGGCCGCGGAAATTCATTGTCTCACAGCCCGCGCTGCCCGAACTTTATGCCTGACGCGAGGAAGCCAGTTGCGGAGGAGAGTGGTTTGACTGTGTACTTTTTCGCAATTTCGAATTTCATTGCAAAATCCGATATTTTGCCTTTTGAGACTTCAGTACACAACATCCACCTTTATAAAAAAGTTAATAACACACTTTAAGATTTGCATTTATGATTGACGATATACGCGGCAAACCGACCAATGAGAATTTTGCGTCATGATTTAGGACGCAGATATCTAAAATTCTATAGCATCCGTGCAGGCCCTCTTTCTCTTGTCTGCATCACGATCGGAAATTGCGGCTGTCGACTGGGATCTAATCTAGGTTGACCTGGATTAGCTACGCATGCGTAGAACGAATATCTTGCGTGTAAACGTCATCAATACACGCGAGACCAAGCGAGGCTGGCGCGAGATGAATCAGGAGCGAAGGAGCGTTGTGGTACATGTGGGTTCATACGATAAAATGAGGAAGATAAAGGAAAATAATGGATCCATTGAAGAGGATACTAGGGATATTGTAGGATATCAAGCATTTGCTGACTTGAAATCAAATATGGCGGGAAAATTAGACGAAGAACAAGGTGCGATCTAGTATCGTAAACTTCTATGTTAAATGACTAATATCTGTTGTTTGTTGACCGTTTACTACCCCCAAAAGAAGTCGGGTTGGGTTTTTTTGGCAGATGTGTGTACCCAATTATTGACCTTTAAAATGGATTTTAAAGTTCAAATCAGTCGTGGAAAGTGTACTTGACGACTGAGGAAGTGACGAGTTGACATAAAAGAAACCCAGTCAACTATGGAGGATGAATAAATATCTCAACTATTGATTTTTTCTTTGTATTGATTTTGTTTTTGGCTATATATGGACAGTTCACTTGTTGTTCTTGTTTTGCGTGTGTGCTGTGTTTAGAATTTAGTAAATTTAATTTCATCAAGCTTGGCCGACAACTCATTTGAGCCAACACGCACGTGGCCTGCGAACTTCCCCATGAGAGTGGCCAATTTTCTATGCGATTCTCGATCGTGTCCCCTCCCTCCCTCCACAAGAATTTAATCGCAGGCTACTCATTACCGTACCTCGCAGACAACGTTTTCATAACCAGCATGCTTTACAGCCTCTGTTAATAAGCCTTTCAATGTGACATATGGAGCGATCAGTGCTGCTATAGAAATTCCCGTTAAGACCTCTGTGGAAAAACCTTCTTCAGCTTTGTTGACCATTTTGTTCATTGTGGCAGTGAGCGTTTCAGTTGCCCAGCTCATAGACGCCCAGGGATCCCCTGGGATGAGAAAGAGTGATTGATTTGTATAAGACTCGAAATGAAGCCAGATCAGTTCAAGATTGTAGACAATAACTTGTGCTTGCTCTTGAAGGGATAGGCAAGGTAGCAAGTCCACGATGACCTGAAAGGCAACAAGATAGCAATGTTAAGAGTGTTATGTGGCAGACGTGTGGGCTTGGCCGTGTATATGTAACTGTTAGTGTTACATTAATTGTAACAGACGTATGGTAGACGATCGTCAAGCTGAAATAACTGCAACCCTCTGATGACTGGTTAGACGATCTAACTATAGTTAAGTAATAGATACAGCATGAGCAGCCGATCTGTATCTGATTTACAAGGCGAGCCGAAGGCGAGCCGTAGTAAATCAGATACAGCTCGGCTGCTAAATACAAATGCTCGGCATTTGCTAAATACAAATGCATCTAAGTAATCAAGTTCACCAACTATTTTAGCGATATACTCTATTTTAGCCGAGAAAATCGAAGCTAAAGTTTATGTAAATCAGGACGATTCTGTATCCGATTTACAACCTCTGCTACGGTATTGATTTCTTTTGCGTTTTCCTCATGAATTATTAATGAGTTTTTTAATAGAACATATGGTTTGGAAGCTCTATTGTCTTTCAACTTGAAGTAATGGTCATGTTGAAAGACAATGGAGTTCCTTATATGGAAGTAAATTCTATGAACACGTGACGACGACGCACCACAACACGTGACAATGAAGGACCACACTAATTAAACCCGATCGTTGCTATTGGATGACTGCTTCATTATACAGAAAATACAATACCGTGAAGTTGCACAAATTTCCATACACTTAAACAAAAACGTAGAACAATGACTTTGGATGACTTTCCAAACAATGTATATGTTCTATTAACTATGATCTAACCATTAAGTAAAAGAGGCTTAGATGAAGAGCTATTGTAAGGTTGCAAATCCATAAAGTTATACCAATGTCAAGCAGATATACTGTCGATACATATGCTAGTTTTTTTTAAATCCTGACCTAATGTTAGTACAGTACAACGGTGTAGAGTAGAGTACGGTACGGTACAGTGCTGTACACAATAGACACTTCCCGAATTTGCTTCAATGCCTATGAAACAATGGCACAAACTCAAGGTTGGCAATGAAATCGTAATGCATTCACTAAAGTATCCTTCAGAGTCAACCACGATTTCAAGCCACTGTTCGTGCCATTAAAGCAAATTCGGGAAGTGTCTATTGACTGTTTAAGAATTGCGATACGTAATGGTTACCAATTTTGATACTCGGTAATAATAATAATAGGAACGTAATGTTTGTAATTAAAATATCATTAATAACTCATGAAGAAGAAAACACCTTTCGTGTTTTCTCATGAATTATTGATATTTTAATTACAAACATAACAAACTTAATTAGTATGCTGTAAATCGCGGACACAACATCATCTTAGTTTGCATAAACTTTTAATATATGTTGGGCTGCTCATCGTGTATCTATTACATATTTATACAATACCCTGGTTGCTATGCGTGTTTTCATTGGTTGGCCATGATCTATTAGAGGACAGACACATGGTCACGTCAGATCACGTCAGCTTCGATAAAAACCTTTTAAATTTAACAAACAGATTCCATTTTTTGTTGTCTGTTCAGTTATAAATGTACAGAGGACGTCACAACGTGGTAATAACATCAGTGACCCACTTTTTTGTTCTTACCACGTTGTGACGTCATCTGTCATCTGTTAAATGATATAGAACTGATTGCTGGACTTTCCTCTTGAATTTAACCTAATTTTCTCAATAATACCGTGTTACATACACTTAAAAATTTCTAAATTGTTTGTTTTTCATTTCACTGCACCTGTGTTAACGACTTGTAAATACTTCCTTCGAGACTATCTTGAGAATT